>JBBPNO010000101.1:0-60362 GCA_038090915.1 Boletus eberwhitei
GGGACGGGGACGGTCTTGCCTGGTGGGTTGTCGGACGGGTTTGGGTACCGGGCGACGCTGTTCGGGGCGGCGGACGACGCGATGAACTCGGATGATTTCATTCCTGGGCTGGGTGCTGCCGAACAGATGGGGAATACGTCGTCGCTGCCGCCCGTCGGACCGAGACAGAGTGGTCCGTTGTTGCCTCAGGAGGACATGTGGTCTGGTGGGGGCGGTGGTGGACGGAACGAGGATTGGGGAAACGGCGGTGGTGGAGGCGGAAGTGGAGGTGGAGGTGGCGGACGGAGAGGTGCCGGTGGTGGATACTACGATAGACGAGGAGGCCCTCGTAGAGGTCGATATTGACCTCCGTTGCAGCTTGCACTTCATCTCGTGCTCAAAACGCGCATCACCATGTCACACGTTCATCGATTCATGTGCATCGTATTTCCCGACGTACGTCTGTAAAACCCCCAACGTGAGAACGTGTAGTTGCAACGATCCGAAACTCAGTCTAGTGCGATATGTATGGCGATAGATACGAGATCGATCTAGGACTAACATCATTACAAAGGGAACCACATACGACGGATAGACCTTACGAGTCAAGAAAATTAAGCGGAAAAAAAGAGGCATTTGTGTATTTACATGACGAGAAAGAGAAAATCGAAGGATAAAAAAAAGGATGAGATGCACCATGTACCCTTGTCCAGATATGCGGCGAGGAAAATGAGATGAAAAAGGAGACGTTCTGTCACCAGGGAGATATGAACATACGTGTTATAACGTAGCCAGAATGATAGTCAAAGAGGTATATATGATGAAACGATCATTTAAGTGCACACGGCCGTCGGAGTACCCGAGCCGCTCGGGTCAATGGAAAACCGAGCAGGTAGGTCGCGCATGTGAGATGAGAAGCTCTGTGGAGGCGAATGGGAAAGCAAGTAATGCCCAATGCTCGAGGCCGACTGCGAACGAGGAAGTGCTTCCGACGATTCTTGAAGCACGGAATCCGCACCAGTGTAAAAACAGAATCTAAGCAGGCAAATCAGCATAAAGGAGCGAGAGAGACAAGGAAGGAAACGAACTGGTCAATGAACTGCTTGTAATTCGTGTCGCTTCGGGAGCACTCAGAGCCTGGTGAAAACAATGGCGTGTAAGAAGAAGCGCTCGAGGAACTCGACTGCGAGGCTTCGTAAGGAGTCGGCTCCTCACTCCCTCCATCACCGACTGGCGCAGTTTGTATTGATAATGGTGGCTTCACTGTCCATTGCTGAGGTGAGTTCACCATAGGCCCTGGCTTTTCGGCAGTGAGTGGGTATGATCGTATCCTCGGTAACTGGGTAGCGGTGTCTTTGCCCGTGACATCAAACTTCAGAGGTGACCCAGTAGGTGTCCTCCGCAAGTTGGGGGATCCCTCGATGACCTTGTCAATGTAGCCCCGACGATGATGACGCTCTCGACCATCTTGCAAGCGAGACGGGCTAGGACTATCACGCAGAGCTGGCTCTACCTCGGAGCGAGCTGGTTGCGTGGGTGTACCGTCCATCGCTTCTCGTAGTGACCCGAGAGAAAGAGGAGATTGTGGTCGTGGTCGTGGAGGAGATGTGACCTGCTCGGTTTCAGCGGCCTTCAACGTGTCGGACCATGGCGCAACGGTCGGGCCGGCAGTAGTCGGAACACCAGATGGATGTGTATGTGTGCGCGTATGACGGTTAGGCTGAGGCGAAGCATTCCTTGCCCATTGCGTCCTGTATGCTGAAGCGAAGTCATACCGGGTGGACAAGGACTTGGAGAACGAAGAATACTGGTGATCAGCGCTGAACGACCGACCGAGTCGATAGGGAGAAGTAGGGATAGGAGCGGATCTGGCCTTCGCAAGGTCCTCTAACCTCAGATCCAAGTCTCTGAGGCTCGTTTCGTTGTCGACCGCACTCGAAGGCTCCGAGGGAGGTGCGAGGACAAACTTGATGTGATAATTCTTTCCAGCATTGTTATCCCAATATTCCTGCCCCGCCACCGTGTACCGCAACGCGAACAATATCGTCTTCTCTCCGATACGCGACCAGATATCATGTAAACGGAAGGCGAAAGTGAATACATCAAAGGTGTCGCCCTCGATCGATTTGTCATACCGCGCTGTGACCTCACTCGTTGTTTGCCACCAGTCCAATGTGAAACGGACAGCCAACCATTTTTGGTACGCGATATTGCGAACACGAACGCTCCCGGTGATCGTACGCTGATCCTGAGAAAGTACCAACTCTTGCAATGCGACATTGTCTCCTTTTCTGGGAGATGACGGCATGTTGGGAACTAGCATCTTGACTTGTTGGTTGTCACGGCTGCCATCACCGTAGATGAAGGATGGGAACTCGTCCCCACTTGTGTCACTGGTCGGACTACCATCTCTCGATACCGCAAGTGGTTTTTGCTCTGCCAGGAAAAGTTTCACATGCTCGAGCTTAGAGTCGAACTTGACGGCCTTTGTATGGGTGGGTGTAGCAGGCTCGCTCTTGGCAAAGGAACCATCCGTGACAACCTGCAGCCCAGGCCGCCGAGCACTCTTGAGGGACGACTTGACAGGTTGACCCGACTTTTTCCGGATGGTTTGGGGTGGTTGTTTGGCTTCGAGCACGCCCACAGCCGGCGCCCGAGAGGGGGTAACATTGGAATCGGAAGTATGATGAACATGCTTCCCGGCTGATCCTTCCAGCCTCAATTGTCCGAATTTGCAGAACGGCACCTGTCTAAGCACGGGAAATGGCCGTAGTGTATCTTCCTCGTCGGATGTGTCGCGTAGAGGGGTCTGCTTTCTACTTTCTAGGTCCATAAATGAGCGCCCATCGGCTTTTGGTTTGACAGGGGTGGAGACCGGTGTGGCGGGAGTAAATATATCCCAGGAATCAATGGTTGTAGAGTGCTGAGAAACGACACGTTTTGAACGAGGGATGATGGTAGGACGTATTTCATCCGAGAGAGTGGAGGAAGATGAACTCGACCCTGATTCATAGCGCACGTGGGTCGCAGAACGACTCTGCAGCGCGTAGTCAACACTGTCAGAGGACTTTGACGTATGTGAGTCTGATATCGATGTGTCAGAGAGGGAGAGCAGAGGACTCGAACGTGCGTTTCTGCATGGTATGTGAGGAAGTGGGCCAGCTGCTGTGTTAGACGTCTGTGTGTAGGTGGGGGCAAGGGTTGGGAATGGGATAACGGAGGTGTCCGTTACGCAAACCGTCGTAGAGGACATGATGAGGTGCAATGATTCAATCTGACTAGGCTGGGACTGCGACGGGTTATAACAGATACAGGTTATATAAAGTTAAGATGACTGACCTGGATCCGGGTCTCAGAAGGAGATGAAGAAAGACATGGAGCAAGTTGAAGAGATACGGTTTTGGTCTGGATTGGGGCGAGACTGATGTCAAAGTTCGATTCTAGACCGGTGTTGGCCAGAGAAAAAGTCCACGCCCGCCGATTGAGAAAAGAACGCACGCAGATGTGAGATGTTCTATATAGATGCCGGCGAGAACGTCGTTACGGACGAGGATGGATAATTTACTATGACAACTGTCAGCCACTGAATAACTAGAGGCGAGGGGGAACTACCAGGTGCCAGATGAGGTTGAGAGATGCTTAAAGTCGTTAACAGAAAAAGAATGTGTAGGTACTGCGGTGGGGGAGCAGAACGCGGATAGATTGCGACCGTGGTGCTCGACGTCGGAAATCAAAGACACAAATTTCTAGAATTTGTCAGGTTTGTGAGTGGAGCAGGGTATCGGCACAGCCACAAATTAGAAGAGATTTGCCTTTCCGGGTGTATCTGTTGGCAAACGTGCATAACCTCGAATGACCTCGAATGGCCCTTATCGTCCTCGCTTCCTTTATACCCTCACCAGAAGCCCACTTTACGCGTTTTTGCCGTATCGAAAGCAGGAACCAACAGTTCGTATGTTCGTAACTGGTGACCGATAACCAGATGCTGAGGATATCTACTTACGTATCTTCATAGCGCCGCAGAGTGAACCGCCGATAAGCATGAGAATAATCCTTATCATCGTGTGCACCTCCAGTAATTTGCAAGTCCAAAGGACTCCGTCGGGAATCTCGAAACTTGTTCGAAATCAGACGTCGCCGTTATTTCTGCTTTCGTTGTCCTGAGAACCCGATGAGTACTCAGTAAACGAGGTCGACAGGTGTCAAGGTGTGTTTCAGAGGGTGTGTGCACTGCCCAAGTGATAGACAGGCATATCGTCCCTACCGTGTACTTCGGATACCACCTTCCTGGGAAAACGACCCGCAGCTAAACTACTAACCTATCGTCAAACATGACACCCTTGGTATGTGAAGATCATTGCAATCATTGACTTTGTCTCCACGGCACGACTTCAGATATCGGATCAGGATAGTTTAGCAGACTTTACCATACCTCGGTGCGTTGTTCATTGGAAATCTGACAACCTGCCCGACAAATCTCCAAATGTTACATACATATAAGTTTTAATGGCGCACCCATGTATTTTGTTGAATTAGGTCGCTGTTCAGCTATCCGATGTGGTTTCGTACAACAGGTCCTTCGCAATTTCTCGGCCCATCCACGTAAATTAGGAGTACCCCCCAATCGCCACTAGGCACCATATGTCCGAGGCTAGCACTTTAAAACAAGCGTTCGTCAAGGGGATTTACTGACCTCGCGCTTCACCAGTTTTCTTGAAATGCGTATTTGCCACCGATTTATTCACCAGCGAAGGGCGAGCGCTCGAGGTGAAAGTTTTGCTTGGTCGCCGCTTTCGAGAAGAAGGTCTGCCAAATTGATGCAACTCCTGAAACGCTGGCCGAGTACTCGGGAGTGACAAAATATGGGCGCTCCCTTGAAGAAGTGGGAACAGTCCTGTTCTTTCGTTGCCTTGAGTACATGAGTTGTTATCAGCGCGGGCGATGGAAGTAGCGATGGAAGCAGCTATGTGTGCTGCTTGGGAAGCTGGGGCCACGCCAGCAGTATGCAACGAATGCAGGCTTAACTACCCCATCCACACCAGAGAAGCGTGGCTTATTACACCTCGCACGGCACGGTTCGCGCATAGAACATGTGTTGGTAGTGCGTGGATCGGATCCATATAAGAGGGTTCAGGGCCTTATGAGTCCTTATCATGTGCAACTCACGTTCTACTATGACTCCATGCATGCATTTCGCGAGCGCTAGTTTCGACCTCGCCCATGTCCCACCAGATCAAACATCTTCAATTTTCTGTCAGGGGACTGCCTGGACTGATGCTGACAAGGATGCTGCCCTCCCACAGCACTGATTTTGAAGTGAGCACTCACATTCCCCTCCGTGTCGTTGGCACTTTGTTCAGTGATTTGAACAGGTGAAAGGTAGGTCATCCCCATTAAGACTCCTTGCGGGTGGTTGAGTGGGTCAAGGGTGCCCATAAGAACATACTGTATCCATATCTCGGCCATCAAAGCCGACTCTAGTCCGATGATCTCCGCTTCAATTTCCCCAGCCTTGCCGAACATAACCAGCCACGCGAGATGCTCACACTTACAAGTGTCCACCAACTTCGTTCCCGGTGCCTCCATCGTCTCCCCACTTTTCGCCCAGTTCTCGTCACTCATATACATTGACGGACAATGTCATCTTCCGACGAAGTCGAATACCTCAAGGGTCTCGTCGCGCAGTTGAACGAAAAGATTCGCGTGCTCGAGGAGAGAGCAAAGCCAGTTGCGCAGGGTCCCAAGACGCCCGCACAACAGCTCCGCACAATCCTCATCGGTCCTCCTGGCGCCGGTACGTGTTTCGCCTTTCTTGTCCCCTGGGGGAGCGCCGAGCCTCGAAACGCTGATACACCGTTTGTGCCGCTCCCACTGACATAGGCAAGGGTACACAAGCCCCGCGGATACGTGACGAATTCTGCGTCTGTCACCTCGCGACGGGCGACATGCTTCGTGAGCAAATCGCCCAAAAAACCGATCTCGGTAGACAAGCCAAGAAGGTCATGGACGCGGGCGGACTCGTGAGTGATGATATCATGGTCGGGATGATCAAGGACCAGCTGGAGAACAACAAAGCATGCAAGAACGGGTGAGGCCGGTTTCGCGTTTTTTTTCCCTTCCTTTTTCATTCTTCGTGCGCGTTCTAACTCGCGCATGTCTAGGTTCGTGCTTGATGGGTTCCCTCGTACGATTCCTCAGGCGGAGAAGCTCGATGCGATGCTCGAGAACCGCAAGGAAAAACTGGACAATGTTGTACAGCTCCAGGTTGATGACCAACTCCTCATCTCACGGATCACGGGCCGTCTTATTCACCTCGCCAGTGGCAGGACTTACCATAGAGAATTCAAGTGCGCCGCATTTCTTTTTCCACGACGTAATGTTTTTTTCTCAGTGCGACTGCATAGCCCTCCCAAGAAACCTTTCACGGATGATGTCACCGGCGAACCACTCATCCAGCGCTCAGACGACAACGTCGACACGCTAACGAAGCGTCTTGCTACGTTCCACAAACAGACTGGGCCCGTTGTTGACTATTACCGCCAAAAAGGTCTTTGGATTCCTATCGACGCTGCTCAGAGCCCGAACCTCGTCTGGCAAAACTTGGCCAAGGTCTTCAAAAAGTCCAATTCTTAGTTGGCGTCCCTGTTTCGCCCACTCGGCTATGCGTGCACACTTCGTCGTAGATCTTTCATGTATATGCTCCATAGACGGCGTTAGACAGAAGCCTTCATCGACGTGGCATGGTTGGTCAAAACGCCTTGGGTAGTGCAGAACCGAAAAGGTGGATATTATCGCAGACCGGCGTCTAATACAGGTATGTGTGCAAAAGGTTCTATGGCATGTTACCGTAGGGCAACGCGAATTTTCGGTGTCCATGACACCCGTCTTCCCTCTCACATGGTCGCTTACTCGGATTTGGCGTTCTTCAAGCTCTTCCTCTCACCCTTGACGTCACCTGCGAGCCACAGCGCGGAAAAAACGAAGAAGCCAACGCTGGTGCTGATGGCGCCTGCGTAGTATGGCCATGCAGCGCTCAAGAAGCGGGGGTATTCGTCGTGTCTAGGTGGGACAACAGGTACGGTCGTTGCTGTGTGCAAGAACGAGTGGCTATGAGAAGTGAGAATCAGTGTGTCATTCCCAACAGTAGAGTATGTAAAAGATGCTCACCCTTGTCTCCGCCAACCAACGACGAATTTGAAGACGCCGTGCCTGTCTGGTGCACGGAACTCGACCTCGTATTTGCCGGGCTTACCGGCGACGGGGAGCAGTGCAGTACGTACGTGCGGATCAAGCATGGTGAACTCGAGTTGTAAATCTGTGAGACCGTCGTATGGCTTCCAGTTCGCAGACCGAGGGTCGTACGCCGATATGTACGCGGTGTAAACCTATATCGCACAACACGAGACGTAAGCGCCTCGTCTACACAACAAGCATCAATACCGTACGATCTGGTCATTGATTGTATACATTTCCGGTGCGTCGGTCTCATTGACGCGGTGGTGTTCCGTGCGGTCGATACGTAATACCTTTGTCTCCTGGAACACCCAAGCGGCGACGTCCCTGACGAACTGCGCATTGCCGGACGGGATACCATCGGGGAGCGCCTTCCTTGCGTACTCGTCGCTAAAAAGCTCGATGCTGCCCGCAAAGACGACACGCGAGTTCTTGGTCGTCTGGAAGCCTGTGACGAGGCCGAGCTGGCTGCCGGCCCAGAGACCCTCGCCGTTCTTCTCTGTGGCGTCAACGATAACGCCGGCATCGGAGTCGTCAGTGGAATCGGCTGCGAAGCTCGTTGCCGGTGCGTGGAGGACAGGGACGAGGTAGGGGTTGTTGCCGAGCGCGTGTGGGGCGCCGGAGAACCAGACGGGGGCGATTCCTGGGGTGAGGATGGGTGACTTGGTGACTTGCACGGGGATGACTGTGGCAGGTTCATCGCGTTTAGGGTGGTGTGAGACGAGAGGTGTGCCGGGGGGAGGAGGGATGAGGGAGAACTCGGCAGCGAGGGAGGAGAGGGGGGTTTGTTTTTGGGAGAGGGTGATGAGGAGGTTAGTATTTTCTGAGAGGAGGCCGACCAAGGACTGTGGTGTGATATCTGATGCGTATGCTGTGGAGTGGGTTAGTCGAGAGCGCCGGAGGTTGTTATTGGAGACTGACACTTGGTTTCTGGGGTGAAGAGAATGACATGGGCGTAATTGGGTGTGCCGTACGCAGTGATGGCAGGACTCGCGTCCTTTGGTGCGCGGAACGTCAGATCGTACCCTCGTTCTGTCAGTTTGTGAGTGGGCAGAATCGGACAGTGCCAGGTCGCGACTCACTCTCGAGTGAATTAAAGAAGATGGAGTAGTTTGCCTTATCTAGGTGAGGGTCGAGGAGGACGAGGAGCTTGTCACCTGAGCTCGACTTTGCGAGAGCACAGGACAGGAGGGCGAGGCAGGAAACCAGCGCTGATCTCAGGAAGCGCATAGTCGGTGTGTGGTGTACTTTTGCAACAGCGCAGTACGTCCACGTCTCACTACTAGGCGTTGTTTTGCTTTGTTGTTCAACAGCCCTTGACGTGGGCACGTGACTATTTTACTACATTCTGCTCATCCAGCAAATTTGAGGTCCAAAAGACAGCATGTACGGATGATTGAAGCAGCCAAATACCTTGGTAGTTTATACTTTTGGACTTACATTGTGTCATGGTCATAGCTCTCCCAGTTTGATCAAAAACGCCGGCAAAGGAAAAGCAAGTCCTGTCAACCATACACACACAAACGGTAACACACCATGGATCCTGGAACATTCATGTAATTGCTTAGTTTGTTGGTTGTGTGAAAGACTCGACACCCATGGAACGCTATGAGGTTGGGATTGGTGCCAAGATGAGATGTTGGATAGGAGCAAAGACTTGTTGACTCAACGACTGTGTGGTGTTCTCACGGATCACGTGATTCCATAACGTCTGGTAGCATTATTCTTTCTGTGAACCGACGCAACGGTCGATTCACTGGCCGACGCTTTCACGAGCACGAGCGAGGCCAAAGTCAAAAAGGTCGTGTAATGGATGACTCCACAAGCGAGTCATTTCCGCAACTTCAACCCCCCTCCGTCGCCTCCATCCTCGGCGTAAAGGGGGCCCTTCGCTTTCGACGCCATGGCGCAAGTCAGAAGGCTCACGTCGTCCTTAGACGCGTAGAGCTCTCAGAAGACTCTTCCTACCCTCCTGGCAGACGCCCCATCGCATACTTTAGTCTTTTTGCCCAGAAGAGAATCGAGGTCAAGCCCGGCAAGGAAATTCTTCTCTCAGTAGCCTCAGAAGACGGCTCCTTCACTGACCAGGCCGTCATGTTCGAAGGTGACCTCTCCGTCGTCCCTGACTCAAACTCAGAAGAGGAGGAGGAGGTCGAAAAACAGATCGCTCATGACGATACCTTCTCTGACCTTCCCGTTTCTCACGTCATCCCTCCCAAGATGCGGAGAACGTGGACAAAACAACACGAACAGGTGAGCTTGGTCGAAGGTGAGTATACCCCTTCTCCCTCCCATATACCATCCATACGAGCGTTCGGTATGTCGCTCTTAGATACCTTCATCCCACCGCCGACACATGTCTCCATCGGTGTCCAAGCCCAGTCTGTGAGTGCTGTCCAGGTAGTCCCCCCCACCATCCCCGTGCAGGAGAATTTCCCACTTCCCACTCATCAATTACCCGGAGCGCCATCGACTCCTGTGAAAGAACCTGTGCAAATACCAGAGCCAGACACATCACTAAAATTAATCCCGCCGCCTGATGACCGTCCGGTAAGTGCATTTTATACGACTATAGAACACATTCTCAGCCACTGTAGATACCGAACGATGATCGCTCCCGAAGTTTGTCTCCGATGAGCATAGGCTCACCGCCTAGCACTCCTCCCCAATCACCTATACATCTTCGCAGTCCATCCCCCATCGAGGTTCCAGCCACGCCTGTGCAGCCAACCCCTGCTACAATAGGTAAACCGTTGTCTACAGCATCTACCACACAGCAAGCGCCGGTGGAGAAACCCGAAGCGCCGTGGAACCACATTGAGGATGCCGCTAGCAGGACGTCGCAGATCAGCCCTGTATCCTCTGAGACCGTCGACATGGATCTCCAGTCGTCGCCCTCATCACAGTCTTCTGCTTCTGATGATGATATCCCAGGTTTTATCACAGGAGCCACTTCTCGCCGCGTTCGTCCTCCTTCACCACTCGTCCTTCCCTTAGCGCCAATAAAATCCAATGTCGCCGCACAAACGCCAGTGCCGCCGTCAGCTCAGACCATAGTGGCTTCCCCTGCGTCGACCGTGGCGACCACCTCGGCACCTTTTACTGCCGAATCCGTAACTGAGAAGCATGAGCTCCCTCCTGTCGTAACTGCGGTCCCTAAGTGCGCACCTATCAAGAACCCATTCGTATCGGGTGGATTTATAACGGAGTTCGTGGGAGAAAAGGACTCACTGACTACGAGGAAGGATTCCGCGGACCGCTCGAGCATTTCTGATGAAATGGTAAGTTAGGTGAATGGGTTCCTTTGGAATTCCATCGATGACGATGTCGAATAGCCCGACCCGGTTGAGCAGCTACCGGTCAAGACAGAGCCGACTGCACCCGAAAGCGTTCCCCCACCCAAGGCATCTCCAGTCCCGCAGTCATTGAAGCTGATAGTCCCAGAAACCAGATTCCCTCTGCCTCTGACCCAGCCGTTCTCAAACCCACTCCAACCCCATGAACAACTAACATGCTTTGCATCACCGTGTAAACCATCCGACCCCAGCATGATATATCCTAGTGGACCGGGCTCTAGTGTTGGGAAACCAGGCTATCAACCTGTAAGGTCTGCCAATGACCCACGGCTGTCATACACATCAACCGGTTCAATTTCCAATCCTCTCAATATCCGTCCATCCAGGCACCCTCCGCCACCACCCCCAAAACCTAGTGCTCGGGTGTTATCACCGCGACCGGGACCCAGAAGGAAGGTGGTGGTTGGGAATGGCTGGCCATACAATAGACAGACGAATGCACATGCGGCGGCGGCGGCGGCGGCAAGCGAGATAAGTGCCTCACCGCCAATTGCGAAAGGCACTCTTCCACTTGTACGACCACTTACTCCTGAAAGCACTCGATCGTCGACAACACCACCTGGTCTTTCTGGTCTTGCACCATATTCATCACCATCTCCGCCTGGATTCTTGCATAGTTCGTCGGGTCCCAAGTCGGCTGCACCCGCGGACCGGGGTAGGTTTGGACTGTTCGCCCAACCTGTATCTTCGACACCGCAAATCAAGCATGGTGAGTCCCTGGCCGTGGTTACACTGGACTTAGATTTTTATAATCACATACAGAATGCAACGATTGGGCAAGTCCATCCTTCTCTCAGTCTCCCATTAGTGTCTCGGCCCAAAATATCCCTATACAAGCACCTCGACCTCTCATTCCCCCATCCGTAGCTCCCACCGTCCTCCATTATACACCCCAATCGCTTGGACCGATAGGATCAAGCAGTTCAACGCCTTCGCATGATTTCAAGGGCAAGAAACGCGCGTTGACGGCTGACACCGACGTAGACGCCGAGAACGCCCGTCCACGCAAACGGACGGTCTCGTGGCCGTGTCGCGACCCGATGCATGCAGTGCAGATTAAGAGTGATGAGGACCGAGGGATTAACTACATTTCGTTCAGCTCGGACGGGGAACGGTTAGCCGTCATATGCAATGACCGCACGATTCGAATATGGAACATGACAAGTAAAGTGGAGACGGCTCGGCTTGGACAAAATGCACCGATCATGGCCGTGGCTTGGATGTCGGATGATATGGGCGTTGTTTCGTTGGGACAGGATGGAATTATCAGCAAGTGGACGCGTACGGTGCGTTTTTGGTTTGGCATTGTATAAGTATATGTCTGATGTATTTCTGAAACAGAATCAGAACCATTGGCAGTGGGCAAAGCTATTGGATGCTGGCAAGGAGGATTCGGTCTGTTTTGCATATAGACGTGACAGAATTGCTGTTGCGTTCCCGCGGATAGGAGTTAAAGTTTGGATATGGATCAAAGGTCAGCTATTTTTGTGAACACACGGTACTACCGTTGAACATCAGAGATAGGCACTTGGCAACCCCAACGGTCGATTCTGCGGCAAAATGTGACGTCTATTCAGTTTGTCGAGGATGGAGAGGCGTTGATTGGTGGTACTAGCGATGGTGTTTTGTATGCATCTTTCCTGCGCTTGTCTGGCTTTTGTCTAACGACGGAATGTGTCAAGGTGGTATTGCCAAGTGCCAAATGGAACCCTACGCGCGTACGCCTTCCTCAAGGCCAAAGTGTGGGTTATTTCTACTCCAATAAACACGACGTCGGGTGACACTTAGCTACAGATACCACTTGGATGTCAATGGGCCGGGCACACACGCATTGGTGTCGCAAGCAGGAGGACGGGCTCATTTGGTTGGAATTCAGCAGACGGATCACAAGGGCAAGATTGAACAAGTCTATTCTATGAATGGGGACTCTTCGGGTGAACAACGGCAGAATTTTGGCGCCGTATTTGCCAGCAACTGCAAAACGGTTTTGTTTGGGTCGACAGAGAGCAACCTGCTGGTGTGGGATAAGGCCAAGGGGGAGGTGATCTGCGGGCTGGATCACGGCGAATGTGAGTGGCGTTCTTTCACTGCGGCACGTAAGCGCGGGCTGATCGTGTGACTGCCTCTTAGCCGAACAAGTGCAGGCAGTTGCTGTGAGTCCGTAAGACTCTTCAGCGTCTACTAGGCTGATGCTTTTGCAGTGTTTCGACCGTGGCTCGCAGGCGTGTATAGTTACTGGTACCAAGCGAGGAGTTCTCTCCTGGTGGAAGCCTCCCTTAACGGAGTCATGATTTGTACGGTAATCTTTATCCTGAGCCATTGCGGGTCTCTGAATTCCCAAGCAGAACGCCGGTGTTCGACATGTTTTCCAGCTACGACAGGATCTTGCATACTGCTAAAACACCTACAGCACCGTAATGTGGACCATGGAGGCTATGGGGAGGGATACACTGTATCAGTATTGCACAACCCTTTTTCGCTATGATATGAGCATGCACACTATAATATCTGTACGCGTAGTACGAAGATAGACTCTCAGATCTGAGACATGTTTGTTTGTTGTTTTTTCTCTTTTTCTTTTATTTTAATTTTCTCGAGGGATATTTGTGTGTATTTATCTGCTTAGGGCCGGTTCATGTCGCGAATGATGAGTAGGTCGTCGACCTTGCGATTTCGTGTCGAGGCCGCTCGTCGTCGCCAACATCGACCCCGCAACTTTCCCGTCCTTTGTACGTCGCTTTTTGTTCTCCTCTCGTCGCTGCCGCCCCCATGAGACCGGCGACCACTCACCGGTTTTCCTCTGAACACCAGAAACCAACCGTGCTCGTCGTGATTGCGTTAGTTGTACTTTCTCAAGTCTGACAAGCTCGCGTCTTGCCAATCGATCCTTCCCACCCGGTGAGTCAATCAAGTGTTCCTGTCGCGCCACCACCTAGTGGGCGTTCTGCTGGCGTCGCACAGCCTCGACAACGTGGTTGTCATGCTGTAGCAGTGTGGACAGGCAAAGCGTTCTGAAACGGGTCTCGTGCGTACACCTCCCGCGTGGTTCTGATCTAGTCACACTCCAGTGAAGCGTCACCACGACTTGTGTTAGAACTATCTCGACGACATGCAAACCATTAAATGTGTTGTAGTAGGAGATGGTGCTGTTGGCAAGGTGAGTGACGACTCGTTTCTACGCTCTGACCCGGGCACACCAGTGAACGTGACGTTGCACAGACTTGTCTTTTGATATCGTACACTACCAACAAATTTCCGAGCGAGTATGTTCCGACTGTACGTCTTCCCTCCCGTTGCTGCTCCACTCGCTGGGCAGACGCAAGCCTATATGCTAGGTCTTTGATAACTACGCCGTGACGGTAATGATTGGTGAAGATCCGTATACGCTTGGGCTGTTTGATACTGCCGGTTCGTCACCTTGTTCGGCTCGTTATTCGCTGTCACACGAATGATTTGTTCGACAGGTCAAGAGGATTATGACCGTCTCCGTCCATTATCATACCCGCAAACGGACGTCTTTCTTGTTTGCTTTAGTGTTACCTCCCCTGCGTCGTTTGAAAACGTAAAGGAGAAGTGGTTCCCAGAGGTACATCATCACTGTCCGGGGGTGCCGTGCCTCATCGTCGGCACGCAAATCGATCTGCGGGACGACAGCCAAGTCATTGAGAAACTCGCTAGACAGAAGCAGCGACCGGTAACGAGTGAGCTGGGAGAACGCCTCGCGAGGGAACTCGGAGCGGTCAAATATGTGGAGTGCTCGGCTCTGACGCAGAAGGGCTTGAAGAACGTGTTCGATGAGGTACGTCTGAGCTTCTGTGTTCATTTGGCGCGTCTGGACCGTGTTGATGCCGGCACACAGGCCATTGTCGCTGCTCTCGAGCCTCCCGTGGTCAAGAAAAGACAGAAATGTGTCATCGTTTAATGTAGCTCAGTCCCACGGGAATGTCTCATTTGATATCTTCCATCTCTTAACGACTCTGTTTACGCTTCACTTCTGCCTCATATATCCTTGACGTTTCTCTATAGCTCTTTGTGTCGTCTCTTTTCCCTCTCGCGTAACACTTTGGGCTATGATTTTTTTTACCCATCCACGATGTTCTTTCAACACCATTTATGGCTTCTCCACCGCACTGAGTAAATTCCGACGGAGGGGCATTTGGTCACCCGTCTACACCGAAACTGCAACCTAATCTTTGTTTTTTGTTTCCTTCTCGCCCCTCTTTTATCCCGTATTTCCGGTGATAATGACGACGGAGAAAACACATGGATGATTCTTGGGAAAGAGGAAGTACAGGAATGGTTTAGATGATATACCCCTTTGCTCGTGATAGGAATCATGTTTCTCTAGTGTAGAGAATGGCATCAGGCAACTTGGGGTGAATCTCGCGTTCCTCGGCGACGGCGTGTTCCGGTCTTGCGTGTAGGGGAATAAGCGGATCAAAGAGGGTCGCACCATTTACAAGAGCGATATTTCCCGAGGCTGGGCAACGAAAAAAAAAAAAAAGGGACTTAGCACCAAGGGAAAAAAGGAAGCACGGCAAAAAGGACTCGGCCCTTGTTTCATGCCCCCGAGAGAAGGAGAAAAACGCAACGCACCACGCCACGGGTTTCAAAAGCGAGCCAGTCGCCTGTTCCGGTTGGGAAGAGGCCCATTGAGCGGCATTTCCAGAGGCCGACGGCGAGAGTGAGGAGGTTGCAGAGGATGTAGGTGAGTTTTTGGAGTGGGAGGGCGATGGGGGAGGTGTTGGTGCTGGTGGGCATGAAGGGGGCAAAGGCTGTCGACGCAGGTGTTTGACCATGAAGAGAAAAAGAAGGAGGGGCAACGCACCGGCGTTCATCCCAGCGATGTTCTTGATAGGTGTGATGAGGAGCATGAGGACGATGCCCATGCTGAAGATCTGGACGCCGCCGCCGGACATGTAGAGCATGAAGGCTTGCATGGGGAGTGATTTAGCGGGGGCGATGGCAAAGTCCCAAGCGCGTTTTTCTTTGAGGGCTGCGTAGGAGGCTGCGGCTGCGGCTGCTGCCTTGGCGGGGGTCTTTGTCTGGTGATGCAAAGAGAGGTTGGGGATATTGTCAGATGGCTCGGTGGGGGGAGGGACGTACGTGGGTGGAATGGAGGTTGGAAAAGTTGGGCGGTGGGGGGAGGTTTTTCCATCTGTGGGTTCGGTGTTGGAGTCCATGTTTTGTGAGAGACGAGGACGGACCTTGGGTGTTCTATCGATGTATAGTTGAGCGAGGACGACATGTTGGACACGTCGTGGGTATTCTCAGTGGACTAGAGTAACACTCCCCGAAAAATCAATGTAAAGTAACGTTCGACTTCGTTTCAAAGATGATCCCTTCCAGAGACCCCTTCGACCTCTGATGCAACTCTTTACAACACGCTCGACCAGAGAGAACCTTTCTATCATTTCTGTCCGTTTAATTAGGGGCGCGTTTCCATCTGCCTTGCGCGATGGGTATTCGGGCTGTTGATTCCAGGGGTCGACCCGAGCCTCACGGACGTCGTCACGTTGGCTCGACGTTTCTACGTAGATATGCCAGATTGGAAAAAAAATAGGCTTTGGAGGCTTCACTGAGTTTGGGACCGTCAAAACGGGGCTTTCTTTACGGATAGAGTTGTTGCATGTCCTTTCGAGAAAATGGCCCGTCTCCAGGTGCATCGTTGGAGGTTTTGCGGTTCATTGGTTGGTTGTAGGGAGCGGAACGGCCTTGCAATGTCGCCAGTACTTGTCTTACACCAAGTCCGTGGAGTGTGATGTGTCACGTGCTCACTAAGTCACGAGAGAGAATTATGACCGCCCTCCACTTCGACAGCCAGCTGCCATGTCCCGGCCACAAGATGACAGAAATCAGGAGGCGACAGTGTACTTGGTGAGGATTTTATGTAAAGGCATGCATTGCAAGTGTCTAACAAACGTCGCCGCCAGGGAAACCTTGACGAACGAGTTACGGACGCTATAATATGGGAGCTTATGCTACAGGCGGGACCAGTGGGTACGTCTCCCTATCGTCGTGCAAAGTCCATCAAAAGACTTGGTTACTGTTTGTTAGTCAACGTGCATCTGCCAAAGGACCGTGTATCCATGGCGCATCAAGGTTACGGTTTCTGTGAGTTCTTGACAGAGGAAGATGCCGAATATGCGTGCAAAATCATGAACCAGATAAAGCTATGGGGAAAGCCCATACGAGTAAACAAGGTGTGCCACGACTTGGTCCGCGCCTAGGGATGCTGACTCAACGACACGGATGTAGGCTTCGTCTGATAAAAAACAACTGGACGTCGGTGCAAATCTCTTCATCGGAAATCTGGACGAGAATGTGGACGAGCGGCTGCTGTACGATACGTTCAGTGCATTTGGGGTCATGGCTACAACGGCCAAGGTGAGTCATCTGACCCCCTCTACTTGGATACGTGATTCATCGTCTCCTGTGCCTTCAGATTGCTCGAGACCCAGGATCGGGAATATCAAAAGGCTACGGCTTCGTTTCGTACACCGACTTCGAATCCTCCGATGCAGCCATCGAATCGATGAACGGTCAATTCCTGATGAACAAGGCCATCACGGTGCAGTACGCGTTCAAGAAGGACGGAAAAGGCGAACGACACGGTACATCTGCGGAACGTCTCCTCGCTGCCCAAGCCCGGAAGAACAATGCGCTGCCCGTCAGTGCCCGACCACCCCCCGCACCGATGACGTTTGGTGCGCGGCCTCCCATGCCGGGCTTCCAAGGACCGTATCAGGGTCAGTTTGCAGGCGCGTTGGCGCAGCCACCTCCACCGCCTGGGTTCACACCTCAGCAAACGGTGGTGCCTCAGGCGATGCCTATGATGGGTGCGCCGGTTGGGATGTCGATGGGGATGCCTCCACCGTCGGCGCCGGCGAATGTGCCCATGTTCACGCCTGGCACGTTCCCACCGCCACCACCTGGATTTACACCTGGGATGATGCCACCACCGGGAGGCATGGTTCCCCCTCCCCCTCCTGTACAACAGTACTAGTGTGAATGTTCGTTAGACTAGTTATGCGAGGATGGTGTGATGTACATGTGTTCCCTGCAATGCCCCGGAATAGCTTCATTGGGAATTGTGCTATGCCGAACAAGGCGTAGCTGTCTGCACTCTCACCCGCAACGATCATGAGCCTTCAACCATTTGTTTCTCTGTACCAGCATGCGTTAACACCGTTGGCACCTTTCTCCTGGTTTGGCCTCCAGATCAGCTCCCTGGACTTGGTCGCTGCATTTCGTCTCTGTTACGTTCTTCGGCACCTGAGGCAGGACTTTCGAGACGAACATACCAAGCGACGTGCGACGGACCGCAAGCTCCCTCCCCCCGAGGACCGCTCCTTCGTTCGAGATGCACTCACTGTCCTGACAGTCGTCTATGGTGGGGAAGCTATCGCAGGTACGCCTCTCGTCTCCCACCCCTGCACCCCGCACCCTCTTCAATCGATCTGGTCCACATCCCACCCATCTCTAAGCCCCCCAACTCACCCCAACCCGCCCAGCTCCCCTCCTCGGCGTCCCTTCCTCGTTCATGATCTCGGGCGTCGGCCCTCTGTTGTACATCGTCTCACAGGCGCTCGTCGACGCCCTCCCTTTTTTACCGTCCATGACGCTCAACTCGGAGCTGCCGTTGGCCGTGTTGGACGGTCACACCCGCGCGATGCTCGTCTGTACGCTCGTACCGCCCGTCGTACTCCGCAGTCCGTTACCAGCGGTGTCTAACTCCCCCTGGGCCCTCCTCCTCGCTTCCTTTGTGCGTACGCGTTTTTTTTTTCATTTCATTTGTTCTGCGTGGTTGCGGTTACCGACAGCCTAAGACAGATCATCACCAACGGGGGCTTCTTCATCACTAACCTCGTCTCCTTCCTCCACCCTACCCCGCTCACGTTCACCACCCCCGCCGAACTCCAGCCGTATGGATGGACGACGACGGACCTTTGGAGCGCCCCGCTCGTCACGGGGATCTACGCCACTCTGACACACGTCCAGCCGTTCTGGGCTGACCTCCACGCCGTCTTCGCGGGCGTACTCGGGGGCACGGGTGAGATCGGCGGTCTAGGCGTGGGCGTGGACAAGATCGCACCACTGGACCCTGAGACGGCACGTTCAGCGTGTGCGTTGGTGCTCGCGGTACTGTTTGCCTCGCGTACGGCGGCAAAGTTTGGGTTGGCATGGAAGCAAGGTGGGTTGCGTTGTTTCCTCTGCAGCTACATGCGTGCTGATCTTGGCGGGCGATTAGGTGTGGGGGAGAAGATCAAGACGAGCTAGGAAGCATTGGTCGTTTCGCTCGGATCTAACGGCGCAACGGTTCTTGAATTTGGATTACCTGACCTTACTGATGAAGATACTGAAGATGGGAACATGATACCAACGGACATGGATGATTTTTCGGAAAGTTACAAAGCCCCGGCTGACAGAATAGACATGCGAGAGAAGAGTGGGATAAAGAAGAGGGGAAAGAGGAGCGACGAGTGTAACGTGTGATTGTCAGTACAAAGCCCCGGTCAACAGACGTGTCAAGTGTGCATAGTAACATTATTAGTAGAAAGGAAATCTATAGCAGTGGTGAATGAAACAATTAGATGAAATGAAGCAATGGGATGAGATCTGAAAATGACAGAGGTGTCAGCGTGGAGTCGTAGAGAGACTACGCACATGGTCGCCGGAAATCCAACACGGACAGATATTTGTGCTCGGGAGGGTATGCACTGGCGGTAGAGGCAGTATCCCGGTCGACGCCGCAATCGCAATCGCAATACTGTTCGCTATCGACACTAGAGTCCCTGTCATCCAAATTGACGTCCAAGTCGACATCTTCCTCTCCTTCCCATCCGTGGATGCCTTCATCTGCGATATTGAAGTCAGGGTGTTCGTCCGCCAAGCCAACGATGTTACTGTCCCACTTGTAGTAGCAGAACCGGACGTATGGGAGCTGAGGCCAGCCGAGGGAGGGGTGTTTACAGACGCCGAAGCAGTCAGGAGCACGATCGAAGACGGCCTGCTGAACCTCGGGGTCGATATCCGCCCAGACGGCACGATTGATAGTAATTCCGTCCATCGTCTGCAATACGTACGCACCCAAGTATTCACAGACGGGATTCGCTCTGAGCGCAGAATCAGCTGTTTCCACGAAAACGTTTACGGCGAACTTGGAGGCGACGATATGTTGAGGGAAATAGAATGCAGCACCCTTGTTGCACGTGCACGTCTCGACCGTGAGCGAGGGATCTATTGGCCTAAAGTCCAAGTCGACACCACGTTGGCGAACAGTGCCCCAGATCGAGTCCTCGGTCGGCACGACAAAGGCGTAACCATCGAGACGTCGACTCAGAGCAGAGGGTCCAATGAGATCGCACGAGCGGATAATGACGGGGGGAATGGGTGTGGGATACACCGAGGACCATACCGTGCGGAGCGAATGTTGAAGGGCTTCGACGGTGCTGATGGTAAAACGGTACGAAAGGAAGCATTCGGGCTGCCTGAACGAAGAGAGGTGGGGACGTATATCGTAGTACGCGCGTGATTGCTGGTCATGATCGCGCAGTCCAGTCAAGGGAGTATGCCCACCGGTGAGGGAGAATAGCTGGAGGGGATTGTTACAGGCAAACGGGTTGACGGGTTGAGTTTCGAGACCATTCATGTCCAAACTTGCGCGTTCCATCATGATCAGTACGGGGCTTGGCCGAGCATATGTATCGTTGTCGTAGAGGAGACGATCCGACGCATGCAGGGGTTGAAAATAAACTACTGGGTGGTGGTATTGAGCCTGATCGTCCGATTCGTTCGGGTCCGCGAAAAACGTGGCATGATCCAGCTCCGAGGTATACCAGAAGGTGTGTAGTGCAGAGGAGGAGGACCCAGAGTCGAGCGCATTCGACCATTCCAGCTGGTCTTGCTCCGCATTGGAGGGGACGCAGGGCGGGGGACAGGGCGCGTAGCCGTCGACGGTGGCACATATCCTGGGAGGGGTGGGAGGGGAAGTCGGCCTGCCACCAAAGTAGTCGATTATGGTGTTCACCACCAAGGGCGACAGAGGGACATAACCGTGATACCGCCAATGCATGGGTGAGCGAAACATGAAGGGTGATGAAAAGAGATGGGCCCACCAAACGGGCTGCTTTTATAGAGTAGAAGTGTCCCATTGTTTAGTACAGACAACGGACCGGTGGACTAGTGGCTGTAGTGGC
The DNA here is from genome assembly GCA_038090915.1 of Boletus eberwhitei. Lineage (NCBI taxonomy): Eukaryota > Fungi > Basidiomycota > Agaricomycetes > Boletales > Boletaceae > Boletus > Boletus eberwhitei. The sequence goes on from JBBPNO010000101.1 coordinate 20,768, forward strand.
CCAAAACCGGGGGAATGCGAGATGGTCAATTACAGCGAATTTACTCACGAGTGCGCTGGTTCAAGACTGTCCCCTCCAGAAAATTTGGTGTTCACAGTTTCTCACGCCGTAAGGCATGACCAAACTTGGAGTAAATGATCCGTGATTGGCCAGGGAAGAAATTCCGCAACCTGCCGGATCTGCCGAATTAGTCACAGGAGATCAGGCCATGTCGTCAGCCGCGCTGTGGGTCGTGCCGCTCGCAAACCTTTTTTTTCTTTTTTTTTTTTTTTTTCACAGTAAAAATCGTACTATTATAGCAGTAACAACAGTACCTATACACAACTAGAACGACAGACACACATCGCTACAATAACCACGAGATGCGAACCGCTTAGCAGCACGAACCAGCCTTGGCTGGCGCAGACGAATCAATGGCAACAGGAATGGTATCGCTGGTCGGCGCCTTGATCGCGTCTGCGGATTGCTCGAGCGACTTGCTCGACACGATCCGGTAGATATCTATCAACGACGTCAACATCACCCACGTAGACACACGGATGGCGCACTGACCAGCGAGAATAGTTTGGAAAGCCGACTCGACGTTCGAGGCGTCCAGCGCCGATGTCTCAATGAACGACAGTTCATTTTCACCTGCAACCACACATGGGTCAAACCATCCACAATATCATCCGACGCCAGACTGACTTGCAAAACTCTTTGCCTCTTCCGTAGGGACAGCCCTCAGGTGCTTGAGGTCGCTCTTGTTCCCAACCAGCATGATCGCAATGTTCGAATCGGCATGGTCCCGAAGTTCCTTCAACCACCGCGTCACGTTGACGTACGTGGCATGCTTCGAGATATCGTACACCAACAGCGCACCGACTGCACCACGATAGTATCTATCAACGGTCTTGTGAGCCCAGCACGAAACTCGGCGGGTCAAGGGCATGGATGTAGGGACTGACGCTGAAGTGATCGCCCGGTACCGTTCTTGTCCCGCAGTATCCCAGATCTGGGCTTTAACGATCTTACCGTCGACGTTGGTAGAGCGGGTAGCGAACTCGACACCGATCGTCGATTTCGAATCCAAGTTAAATTCGTTCCGGGTGAACCGCGAGAGCACTGCGAGATCGTCAACGATACCCCATCACGCAAGACTAGCTCGGAACGTGCATACGATTTCTATGACAAAAAAAAAAAAAGGTGCGAGGGTCAAATGGTGCGTCTCCAAGAGCCGTTCTGCGAAAAGCGACGTACGATTTGCCTACGCCAGAATCACCAATTAGGACGACCTGGCCGCATCACTGCTACGTCAGAGGCGAGCCATCGATAAGGAAAGGATGTACCTTGAAAAGATAGTCGTAGTTGCTTCCGTCAGCCATGGCGAGTAGTTTGGGTCGAACAAGGCTTCCAAGTATGCACTGGAACTGCGCCTACCAGGTAGGTGTGTGAAAAAGGTGGTTGGCAGAGCGGAGTTTCGAAAAATATAGCTGCCGTCCACTGGACAGCCACTTTGGACCTGGTGCCCGCCGAAATATTAATTAAATCAATTAATTGCTTAGACACCCCCTCGTCTTCTCATCTCCTTGGCATGTCCCAACCAAAACGCATTTGCCAAATCATCAAGGTAAATTCACTGCCTTTCCATGACCTGATAACGACCATCCCGACAACGGATACAGCTCAAACCAGAGCGCGCAGAGGAATACAAAGACCTCCATGCAGCCGTCTGGCCTACCGTCCTCGCCACCCTCGCCCGTCACCACATCATCGACTACTCCATCCACCACTACCCACCTCTCCAACTCCTCGTCGCCACGTTCAAATACACCGGCGATGACTACGACAAGGACATGGCGGCGATCGCGGCCGACGAGGAGACCCAGCGATGGTGGAAACTGACCGATGAGATGCAGGAGAGCTTTAACAAGGGCGCGACGGGGAGCGGCGGGGACGTGCCTTGGTGGACGGTAGGTGTGCGAGGTAGGGGTTGGCAGTGTACTAAGTCACGTCGGTCGTTAGGATTTGGAGGAAGCGTTCCGCTTCGAAGGTGGCTCATCTGCTTGACCGACTCAGAGATGATGGGGATGGTCTTCCGATCAGCTGTGAATCCGCGCGAAGAGCATATAGCAGTCCAAAGACCGGTAATACCACGGTTATTGAGAGGACGAGTCGTCACCTCAAAGGCGTCACACTCAGATCAAAGACCCAAATTGTCAGACTCCCTTCAAATCACAATGATATATAATTCAGCGTTCAACCTCCACCCCATCCATAGCCCGAACATAATCCGCCTCCACGATCGTATCAAATCCCGTCTCCTCGTCCACCACCTCCGGAATACTCTCCGGGTTGATTTCCAGATTAAGGAGCCCGCGTAGGACGAGTAACGCTCCCAGTTTGGACGCCACCTTGTTCTCCTCTCTGCATTTTGCGCTGTGGATGCCTGGGGAGCGTCGACGCCGTGTTTGAGATCGCGATGCGTGTCAAAGACGAGCAACCAAAAGGACTTACAATCCGCGCAGCCTCCCGTACATGGACAGCGCTCGACGACGTCGTGCGCTTTGCGCAGAATCTCAGAGACTGTCGTGCGTGACGGTCGAAGTCAGCCTTGTAAATGAGTAACCGAACCTACCGTGATCGAAACCCTGCGCCGAGGCACCACTCTTACCCGACGCGTCGTAAAATATAAGCCTACAGTCGAGTCGCTCAGCGAGATCCACACCACGCGCTCCATCCCACCTTACCTCGCCGGTCGCTTCCGCTTTGACGTGGCGACCTTGTACTCCTTCTCCGCAGCCTTGCATTCCGTCCTCAACTCTGCTGCCAACGCAAACTGGTTCATCCATGCGTGACACGCAGAGTGGATTGCTTCGGCGGGTCGTAGGCCTTTGGACCGCATGAGCGCTAAGATCGGCTTTGGGACGTCGAGCCAGAACCCGGTGCTTTGGCGTTCCCAGGGGGGCGTATCGACGTCGACGACGTCCAAGATGCACTTGTTCCTAGATCGATGTAAGTCACTGGGTGTGTACGCGTGCGGGGTAGCTCGTACCTGATTTTGTAGAAGCCTAGTAGATGCCCGGTGTGAGCCTGAAATGTGTCCACGGTATTGATCACAGTGACTTACCGTACACGACCGTAAGCATATCCACACCTGCATGCAAACTCGATCATGAGCACGCGACATCGTCACTGTGCACTCACGTCCGAAATATGCGAGAGACGGCGAGTCCCGGATCGCCCTGATACGCCACGTTTGTTTCGCGTCCACATCGCTACAGCGCTGTCGTCAGTAGGCCACCCTAGCCACCTACAGCGAATGACACACGTAAAGTCCCTACAAGACGTACTGAGCTTTAGGAACGCCTCAACGCAGACGACGAACGAACGAACCTCGGAGAAGTGATCCAGTTGACGTCTGCCCGGATAAGCTTTGCCATCTTCGTGTCGTGGCTCACTTCTTTCACCTAACGACGCCCGATCAGCCGCAGACACCACGGACCAGCTCGACTCACGATGAATGTCAGTCCTTGGTGCATGAACTATGCGGCACGTGTGAGCGTCAGTGTAGCGTCGAAGGGAGACGAGATGACCATACCACGCCCCCTTCGTACACCTCGAACAGCGCCCGCGAGAACTCGATCTCTTCCAATATCTTTGGCACTTCCTTTGTGATATCTACCAACGTGTATTTCTCATCCTCGGCGCCTCGAATCGACACGTGCTTGGCGGGATACGGCAAGAACTTGGGATGTGGGTGGTACCTAGTCCACACCGGACGTACCGAAATTGAGCTCCCAGTCCGTCTCCCATACCTTGCGCATGCACTCACCAACCGTCTTTATCCTTCTTCAGCTTCGCATCACACAGTTCGCCGAGAAATGGACCAAAATACACGTGGTCGTCTTTACACAACGGCATCTCCTGCGCTGCACACTGCAAATGCGGTTCGAGGATCACCTTGCTATCGAGATCGATCATGAGGTCGTTCATCGGCTTGTTAAACAGGTCGTCGGGGTGCTGAATATAGTGTTGGTCGATGGGCAGGTTGTCTGCGACGAGGACCGCGAGCGAGTCGCGCGACCTGCGACCCGCTCGTCCGGCTTGTTGGCGCTGGCGAGGTGGTGTTGAGGGGACATTCTCGTTCTAGATACAGACAGGGGAAATGACGCACGAAATTCGCTATTCCATACGGAAATCCGAGCATGATGACGGCGTCCAGAACACCGATGTCGATTCCGAGTTCGAGAGCGTTCGTTGCCACGATCCCGAGAAGATTCCCGGAGAAGGCTTCGTTCTCGATGCGTCGTCGATCCTATGAAGGTCTGTCAGCTGACTGCGATAAGGCAGCGGAGCGTGGACCACCTCTTGAGAGTAACCTGAGGAGCGGTGGAGTAAATATATCGCACGGCAAGATGAGGAAGGAAGCTTTGCTGCACACCTCCGCGATATGGCATAACCTTGGCAAGGATGTCCAGTCGACCCTCTGCACTAAGGTCCGTGCGAAGCGTCTTCATCCCCTACTCCACAATGTCAGCAATCTCCCGCAAGCAAAGTACAACCACCCCTCACCAACTCGCACGCTTTGCGGGTCTAGAATGCGCGTACTCCACATCAGCTAGCGTCGTTTCGGTCGAGCCCCTGCAAACCTACCTTGCAAAAGAGAATCACTCGAATGCCCCGCTTCATCAAAAACCGCATCAGCACAGTTGCCTCCGATATCGAACTATTTCGCCCCAGCTTCGGTGCTTGGTCGTCTACGAATGGCGGGTCCCACACAATATAGTCCTTGATCCCAGACGGGGCACCATCTTCCGTGACCTCCTCGACTTCCTGCGTAATTGAGCCAAGCCTGAGGTCGTGTGGCACGGCACGTACCTCGATGCCAAAGAGACGTCTCATGTGTTGTGCTGGTTTGGCGATCGTTGCACTGCAAGATACGAATATAACATCTTGATCTTGTCGCCACGTATTCCTTTAGAGAAGTCCGGTTCTCAAGTATGAAATACTTACTGCCAATCGCCGCACAGACCCTTCTGAACCGCCGGATGACTTGTGCGACGTGGCTAAAGGAGCGTCAGTGTCGAGGCCCGCAATCCGTTTAGAAACAGGGTACCTTCCAAACAAGTCGGCGTAGTAATGCAACTCGTCGACAACCACGACCTTGAGGTTCCCCAGGAACCTGCAAAGTCACCGATTAGTGATGAGCACCATAGAAAGAACACGATGAGGCCACGAACGATCTCCAGAGTTCTTCATGGGGTAAGATCGATGCATGCATTGTGTCCTAGAAGGCAACTGAGCTCAGACGCATTCCATAATGCATGTCGCTCACAAAGTTGGTGAATACGACAGACGCGCTTTCCCGAATCTCTGCCAACCATGTCATCAAAGCCGTGTATATGTAAAAAGGATAGAAAGCGAACGAACCCGGTCTGCGTTCTTGCGGCGTGTCGCCGTCATAGGTCGCTACTTTGATGTGTCGGAGCCCCGGACTAGACCACAGCAACTGCTCCAATGCTGTCCTTTGATCTTGCGCCAAGGCCTACAGCATGGAAAGTTGGCGAAAATACAGGTTTTCCTTTTCAAACACACCTTGGTTGGGTATACAAAGATGGCGGTTGCGCTGGGATCCTCTTCTAACAGTCTCAGCAGAGGAACCTACCTACGCGTTATATCCCAGAGACGTTTTGAGAGCATCAACTTCCAAGTACCTGGTATATAACACTCTTCCCAGAGGCAGTACTGGTCGAAACGATAACATGGCGCTTTTTCGCAATTGCATTGATAGCAGCCGCCTGATGCGAATACAACGATGTGATCTTCCTCGCATCACGCAGCGCTTGTTGGATTGTCTCAGAAAGTGACTCGTCAAGGCTTCCTGCGAAAAATTTCCGTTTGCAAACTGGAAGCCTGTAAAGCAAAGTGCGGCCTACCTTCTCTCGCTTCTCTCGCGTCGAAAGTACGGCGGTCGATAATTTGGTCCTTGTACCATTCCTGATCTCGAATCTCTTGGATGACCTCGTCGATGGAAGGTCGCTCCTCTGAACCTGGGATCGTCAGCTTGTGATCGGGCGGTGCAGCTTTGGTGCGGCCTTTGGACTTTGGGTTGACGGGGATCTGGTCCCTGGCAGCAGCTTGAACAAGGGCGACCGAATCTTCGCCTACAGGCGTCGCAGCAAGAAGCCTGTGGAAACATTCCGAACACAAGTACAGTTATGTCAATCAATCAACCTACTCGTTGACAGCACGCGTGAATCGCTCATCACGGTTTTCGATCAGTTTCTTCGTCTGAGCAGGTGTCATCGCAGGCGGAAGGTATAAACCGGTACTAAAGAAATGGCATCATTATCATCCAACACACACCCACGCACATCAATGTCAAAACCCACCCAGATTGCTCCTTCTTCCCCTTTGAATTCTCCGCAAAATCGAGTATCAAAACGTGCTCCTCTTCTTCCACGCCAGGAAACTGGGACGAAGAAGGTATGGAAAAGTCTGGGCTCCGACGTCCGCCGCGCTGCTGTTGAGAGAGCGTTTCGGCGTGTATGCGTAGCTCATTGCGTGGTATGTACGCGAATTTGATGAGATCGGGAAGGAGCGCTCTGGGTGCGAGTCAGCGGGCATTGACACGAAAATCGGCATCACGCACTTGAGTTCGGCGACTTTGGCGAGATCGAGTGGTCTGTTGGGGTCGGGTATGTCAGTCGAGCGTCGGTAGGAAGGCGATATACACTCGACCTTTTCAGGAGGCCTTCCACGGAGGAACGTATCACTGGAAAGGTGGTCGCCAAATGTTTTCGCGAGGATAGAAATGCAAGGACAGTGTTGAGAGCCTAAGCCGTCGATATGATCTGAGCAGGCGTAACACCGGAACATCCAGCAGCTAACTCACTTTGAAAACCTACATACCGTCACACCATAAGCAAGTTTTGTGTACCCCGAGACTGTACATACCTTAGAAAGCTTTCAAACGAAATGCTTCAAAATCAGCAAAATAGAGAATTCCCGCTTACACTCACATCCTGGAAATACTCGGGCCAAGCAACGGGCTCCAAGTTCTGTTTCTGCTTCCCCCTTGCCTTGGTCGACGTTCTTGGTTTCTTGGACAACTGGATCGTGCTAGCACTGGGTGGTTCCCTGCGCTTCATGCCTCTTGTCGCTTTGTAGCTACAGACAACTGTGCAGTCGACCCGCCGAGAGTCCGAGACACTCGCCTCAGGAGCATTATGAACGTGACGCGACGCGATACGTGACGTGACAGGTGTTACTGCTTGTGACAAGACTCTTTCCTCTCATTCATCCAACAGGATGCCCGCCCTCCTTGCCCGTGTCGTTCCCAAATCGTCTCTCAACCCCATCCGAGTCCGCCCACCACCGCTCACCAAAAAGCAAGAAAGGGCACTCAAAGAGCCACTCATCAAGCTCATGCAGAAGCGACAAGAGGAGGCGGGTGCGTCCTGGCCGCAGAATCTGCGCATTGAGCCTGTCATTTCGAGAAGAAAGATTGGGAATGCGCCAAAGTCGCTGAGGTCGACGCTGAAAAAGATGTTGACAGAGCGGTAAGGGTGTTGGACGCTAGTAATTTTTTTTGGCATTGTCTAGGTGGAATGTGCAGTACCCAATTTTATGTGGATTCGCTAACCTGATGATCGCTGCAGATTACACACCTCACCTGGGGGCCAGAATCTATACTCTATGTACTCGCAGTCTCGCACCATCAATCGGGGTAATCATAAAACATGGCTATCATTCTTTCTGCTCTCAAGGCTGCCCAATTTCACCAGCTCGGCTAAACGTCAGCACGGTTTCCAGCTGCCTCCTTTCCTTGCTCGAACACCTTTTCCAGCAGTTGGTTGAACCGCTCCTTGTACTGGCCGCATACACCATGCCCCGTTTTCTCCCAACACTGATACTCCGCCTCAGGCATGTGACGCTTCAAGTTCTCACCTTCGGTATGGGGAATGAGTTTGTCCTCGGCAGCACTGAGAATCAGCACTTTGGGCACGGATGCAGAGACTTTGGCAAGTCGGTCTGGTGCCATGCTATGAGTCAGAGCTGCTGCCATCTGCCCAAGGGCACCCATGAGTGTTTGTGGTTTGGTGATTGCCATCCTGCGACGAAGAAGCTCCAGGTGGTTTGGGTTACAGGGAGTCACCTCAGACAGACCCAAGCACATACCTCCCACTGAACCTCTCTATTAGTTCGGCCCTGTGGATCATTCTCTGCCAAGGAGTCTAACCAATCACTGGGGAACAGCATTTTCTCGATGATTGGAAGTCTCTGATCTGGGTCAGATGTAGTGAGCAGTCTGGGTTAAAGAGTCAGATGAGCGCAAGATAAACTGGGGGGGGGATGATGAACCTCGCAAAACGCAGAAATCCGGTCAGCTGAAACACGTCAGTCATTTCCTTCCGTCTCCTACATGCACACGTACAGAGGGCATATTGGCCCAAGAATTTCCACCAGCGCGTGTCACGACGAGACTGAGTGACATGATTCGATCCGGGATGCGGTATGCGAGTTCTGGAGGGGGAGTTAGACATTCCATCACTGAGATATAGATCAACTACCTTGGGCAATCATACCGCCCATGGATATGCCGACAACATGCAAGTTACGATCTTCTGTCCATTGGAGGTAATCGAGGAGACAGAGGGTATCTTCTGCCATCCCGCTCGACCTATTGCCAAGTCAATACCTCGCACGCACAAGAACCCGTGCACAGACGAATAAGGGCCTCGGGGAGACCCGCTCATGCCGACACCACGGTTATCGAAGACGAGGGTGGTATACTGCTCCAGCTTGCCGAAATGATCCACCTGAGGGAGCCAAGCAAAGGAGCTGTTGTTCAAACTGCGGACGAAATGATGTTTCAAACGCGTTATTAAAGAATCTTGACAATTACCCCATGATAAAGATGATTTTCTGTGGACCATTGCCATGTACTTCAAAGTAGAGAGAATGACTTTCAAAAGGTTCGCGTTGGTGACGAATCTGAGTGACGGGACACATGCCACGACGGGTGCATGTATGCGGGTCGAATATAGACTGGTACTCTGGAGCTACTTCTTGGTCGCCGAGGTTGGGCATGGTTGTGGTCGCTGTGTGAGATAACGGGAAAGCCCCTGTCAAACACTGAAACAGTACTCGTGAAAGGATGTCGCTCGTTTTCTTCTCCAACCTCAACATGGCCAAGCAACTGACCAGTAAGTACGTCTCTTCTTTCCCCACACTATTCATCTGACCATCCCACTAGATCTTTTATTTCCCCTCCTCGTCTTTCCCTTCCTCACCTTTGCCGCCTTCCACCTCATCCTCCACCAATCCCTCGTCCAAACTGGCCTCCAATTCAAAATCTCTGCGATATGCGACCCCGACCTCGCCCCGCATACACCTCGTGTCGCATACACCAACAACCCCAAGGCAGACCAAATCCTCTGCGGCATGGTTGTCTTCTTTCACGCCCTCATGGACCCAGCTTACTATCCCCTCCTCGCCGCGCTCTTCCCGGCCCTTGGTGTCGTCGCGTTGATCCCCTTCCTCGAAGCCGCCCGTGACTACCGTTCAGTCGTCCTCCGCGCGCCAACCGCCGTCGGCGCCCTATTCCAGCTCGCCTCTATGGGCGTCGTCATGCCCATCTACTCCCTCCTCTTCGTCATCACCGGCACCGCGTCCACCCGGCCCAGCACCACCCCGACCTCAAACCCGCCCTCGAAAATCAACCAAGCCAATGCCGAAGCCCTCCTCTTTGGCCTCATCCTTGGCTACGTCTTCCCCACTACCCTCATGCTCTTCCTCGTCCGCCCCTCCGTGACCGCCACCTGGCAAGGCTTTCCCTTCCTCATCGCCATCGCCATCGTTGTACACAAAGTCATCCGTCCTCCTTCGCGCTACGCCCAATCGGGTCACTCTACCGTCATGGCCACCCTCGCGTTCGCCTTTGTCTCCTCCGCGCTCCTCCACGCGATCTATGTCTGGCCGGTTCTCACCGACAGCGTCGTGCTGCAAACAATGTTCGTACCAGTCGTGGGCGTACTTGATCCAGCAGCGACGTCCTTGACAGACGGCGTGCTCGAGTTTATCAAGTGGGATATGATTCTCGGCGTCGGCTCAGTCATACTCGCGACGTTCTGGATGGCCGACAGTGTCCCCAGTCTCGTTGGGATCCTTGTTTGGTATGGCATTGCAACTATTGCTCTTGGCCCCGCCGCTGCTATCGCTGGTGTGTTGTTGTGGCGGGAAAGACGACTGAACGGACGGGGCCAAGTAGAGAAGACCCCACAAAAGATGGAATAACACTTTAAGTATATATTTTATCTATACTTAACCCACCATATGTTCTATGCCTGTGTGAGCTGATGCTGTAACGAGTGTACATGTTCGCAACCAACAACAGGCGACATAAATGCCAGAGATACATCAGTGAACGAGAACGAGAATGAGTGCGAGCTCACTTGCCAAGAGGTCGATCGGTTGTCTACAAAGAGGTGAATCCAAGGCTCGCAGCTCGTCCCGAACCTGACAATGATCCAAATTGACCCTCTTGCATTAGCTCCACTGTGTCTTCAGGCGATTCAGACGCGCCGTCGTTGGTCCCACTGCTCACTGCGCTCAACTGAAAATAGTATTACAGAAAACAAAAACAAGAACATAAAAAGAAGAACCCGACGAACGCGCGCACGTCTCATCTCAACGCTCACCGCTTCCCATTCGCCTTGCCCTTTGCACCCTTTGCGGCAGCCCCCTTCTTCTTCTTCGGTCTATCGTCATCCGACTCGTCCGAATCACCGCGCGGCTTGACAACCTCTCCCCGCTTCGAGTCCGCTGCAACGCCAGAAAACACAAACTCCCATCAGTACCAACACCACACCAAGTATGACACGTACATTTGGCCGCCTTGCGCTCAAGCTCGTCCCAGTCATCCCCTTCGTCGCTCACTTCGTCAAATGACGCACTCCCTGAATCCTCGCTCACATCCGACCCATCATACGCACTCTCCTCGGCGCTGCTCTCTTCGGAGACGAGGTCCTCTGGATCTGCCTCGAACTCGGACTCGGTGTCTGATTCCTCCTCGGCGTCGCTCTGTCGACAAGAGACACGCGTTTAGCATCCCCAACCGCATTGCACAACGAATGGAAACCGCACCTCTGCACCACCACCACCGAGAAAACTCCATCCGCCCTGCTGGAAGAAATCATACGGACTCTCGTTGATCGTTTTCATAATCGGTCCCCAATTCAAGTTGACAGGACCCTCGCTCAGCGCAATGTCGACAGAGCTAGATAAGCGCGTAGAGGTCAGTATACACACAAGGGTGACCCAAAGAGAATAACATACTCGAGCCAATTCTTGACATCGTCCAGTTGAGCGCTCGGTATCGAGTTGATATGGAGCGGCGTTTTCGTAAAGTCTTTGAAAATGAGGACGAGATCAAACTGTTTGAGTGAGAATTGGACACGTTCCAAGGATGCAATTTCAATCTCGTTGAGAGTGACAACGAGGAAAGGAGCGTCGGTGAGGTGCACGAGACATTCGGTGGTGGGTTGTAACCGAACGTTGGTTCGGAAAGGGACACCCTCAAAGGACAACTCTCGGAAAGGAATGTCAACCTCGACAGTTTCTCCGGTCTGTTCACAATCTAGTCAGGCTCCGCTAGAAAACAACTCAGTCCAGCGTACCGAAGTTGAAGCAGCTTCTGCGATTCGTTCTGCAAAGAGCTTAAACTCCTTGTTAACCATCAGCCTCCGTCTCCGTTCTTGTTGTTCCATCTCGATCTCATCCTCATCACCGTAACGGTGCTTCCGCTTCCTATTACCTGTCTCATCAAACTGAACGTCCGAGGCTTCCCGGAAGAATTGGATATCCTAGATCACGCTCGATGAAGATGAAACAGACAGGGTAATGACTCCGACTCACGTGTGCCTTCTTCTTTCCAATCATGATGGGTGCCCGGAGATGAATATGAACAATCACGAGCAGCTCCTTGTCGCACGGCTGGAAGAACAAATGTTTGATGTTGCTAAACAACACGTCTGCCCAAACATGATTAGCTGATTCTTGTGGATCTTTCCATCCGCTGTCAACCTACCGATCTTCTGGGATCCCATAGGTGATTGGTATCGCAGACCATTTTGGTGGATCTCCACCTCGCCTGGTAGTCGTTTTCCGTCGAGAGCAGGTCGCACGAACACTTCGGGGAGCTTGTGAGGTCTCCTGCCTTTGAGCTCTACCAGGACGTCTTGCTCAATGACGTCCGCCATCACCTTCTTTTGCTGTTCCCGCTTGTTTACCTCTTTCTTCAGATCTGTAATTTGTTTCGAGATTTGGTCAAAGCGGTGGCCGTCTAGCGAACGGTAGGTGACGGAGCGGACGAAAGTCGCATCAGGATCCTCGAAGGGCTAGGTATTGAACGACGTGTTAGTTTGTCACAACATATGGAGGAATGTTGCGCATACAGTCTCATCCTTCTTTCCGGCAAGTTGACCAGGCGTCTGGAAATTGATGCGAAGGTACGTATAGTCGCCCTCATCGCTTTTGCTGACATTTTTTATAGTGTTAATATGGAAGGGCACTGCGAACCCGTGCATAGGTAGGATGATCGTCTGAGCTTTGCGATCGACGAATATCTTTGAGTCGCTTCAACATGAACGTCCAAGGTATGTCACACGTCCGATCACTCACCCTCAAGGTCTCCGCTTCCTTTGGCAACGCGCCCTCACCCTTGTAGCTCAGGAACCGCTTCCACCCTTTCCCCTCCTTTTCACCAAGCCCACCTCCTTCCTCCGAGTACTTGGCAAGGCCGACGGTTTGCAAGCTTGCAAGCAAGTCCGATTGATGCTCCTTGATTTTCGTGGCTGTCGTCTGCAACACTTCCTCTTGAGCGGCACTGCGTGTCTTATTGCGCAATACTTTTCCACCAACGGTCTTGTTCTTTACAGGTGAACCGTTGACGATAGGTTTCGTCGGAGGTGCCTTGGTAGTTTTCGACGGCTTTTCGTCTTCCTCTTCGGCTGTATTCAGAAAGAAGAGCGTTTCTTTCGATGATTTGACGCCATCAGTGAGGAACGTCGCTTTGTCGGGACCAACTCGGACAGTATCGACGAGGTGCAATGCGTACCTACCCCGAATGCGTCATTAACGTGATCGCCGGAAATGAAGAGAACTCACTTCTTTCCAGACTCGTCCACGAGATCGGAAAATCCCAACACCAAATTGAACACCATGCTCGACCTGAGTTGGCGCCCGTTCTTGGGTGAGAGAAGATACGCCGAGTCCCTGAACTCGATACCAATCTACGACCCGGTCAACTTTTCCTAACCTTGCGAAACATTGAACAGCGTGGACCTACTCCTGAACCCAGGTTCTTGACAAAGTTTTTCTCCAGGTCTGGCTTCTTCTCCCGGATATATTCCACGGCAAAATGATATACATCGCGCAGTGTCTTTTTGTCCTTCATTTCTCGTACGACCTCGGACTGTAGGGAGACCAAGAGATTGTAAATCTCTTCTTGTTCCTGTGGCAGAGTCAAGCACTGTTACTAGTGGGGCAAAGGCCTGTGCTGACCTTTGAGGGATCGACAATGATACTACGCCCAAGGTTTGCGCAGTAGCCTCTGTAGCGCAACCCAACGGCGATGAGGAAGACGCCTTTGTGAGCTATAAGGTCTGTCGATGATTCAGCAGTCGAACGGAGGTCGTAGCCGGTGCTTGTGGACCGAGATTGGATAATAGGAGTATAACAGAACTCTGTCGCCGCCCAATCGACCTGGATGGGCTTTCATGAGCACCACACGGACACGTATAATTAGAACGAGAACGCACCTCGCTCAGCCCACGTCCTTTGCTCCACACCTTCATATCGGGGCCTTTCGCACCCTCCCCATCCCCTGTTCCTATTCGCGACTCGATTTGGCCAGCGAATTGTTCGTGGGTGATCTTGGCTTCTTTGTCCAGTATCGTCTCGAGCTTGAGCACAATGTGATGAATGAGTAGTGTCGACGTCAGATTCGCAGATATACGGATGATTTTCTGCAAGAACAATGTGAGAATCCAAACATCGCCTGGTATCAGTAGATAGTCTCACTAGTTCGTCTTCGTCCTTGACTGCCATTATAGTCGAGAGCGCCGGGGCCATGTCAACCTGTTCAGGTTTATTCGCGAGTTTATCTATACCTTGATTCCATTCACTGATCAATTTTCCGTGATACGTTTCTTTCACGAGCGTGGCAACACGCGTGCACGTCGAATAGGCCTCAATGAACTTGGGGAGGGCATCCGTCGGTGGTTCTTTCGCCTTGGCTTGAACCAAGATTTCGATCGGTACCGGCGGATTCCCGTTTTGTATTTGTTGTAGGACTTTGGCTAGGACATTGCAAACGCGTGTCAGGATGACGAGCGGCGCATCCAAGTCCAACACGTACCTTTGCTTGCCGAGCACAGAATGAGAAGTCTCTCCTTTTCGATAAGTATTAAAGTTGAGGGGAACTCGTAACCCAGTAACCATGTCTGTGCGAGAGCGTATCAAGTCAGCTACCGCGCTGGTGGGCCTACGTCCGACTCACTTGGAACGCCGTGCCTTTTCGAACGGGTTCATCTTCAGACGCGGGATCCCCGGAAAGCAACAAGAGCGCTTCTGCGTTCGCGACTGAGCCCAGGTCGTCATTGAGACTTGCATTCTGGAAAGCGGCCGCGATGAAGGTTAGGGTATGCACAGTGCACAAAGCCGACAACATACGCACGTTCCAGCCGTCGTAGATGCTCTTTAGACGAGCGTTGATGAGGGTCTTGTTGAGTTGTACTGCCATGTTGCCCTTGGACGGGTGTTGTAGCGATGAGAGGGCGGACGGGGCGTCGAGCAAAGACAGAGTAGGTAGTGTAGCGCGCCGGTGGCCAGAAATTTGACAGCGCGTGCATTAGTCAGCACCGTCATCCACACCTTCTCTCCACTCCACAACCATGTCTGAACGAAAAGGTATGTGTTTTGGACGTTTTGCGGGCAACGTTTGCTGACAATCTTGTAGTATTGAACAAGTACTTTCCCCCGGACTTTGATCCTTCGCTCATCCCGCGAAGAAAAGGGCCCAAGAACTCGCAACAGGTCGTCCGTCTCATGGCGCCTTTCTCCATGTGAGAATCACTCATCACTCGCCCATGTCATATGACTAATTATATCTATAGGCGATGTAACACCTGTGGAGAGTATATCTACAAAGGTAAAAAGTTCAACGCACGTAAAGAGACCGTCGACGGAGAAGACTACTATGGCATCAAGATCTTTCGATTCTACATCAAGTGGTGAGTGCTCTCTCGGTCATCATTCTCGACTTCTCACTAACCACATCTACAGCACCCTCTGTTCTGCAGAAATTACGTTCAAGACAGA
Organism: Boletus eberwhitei; assembly: GCA_038090915.1. Lineage (NCBI taxonomy): Eukaryota > Fungi > Basidiomycota > Agaricomycetes > Boletales > Boletaceae > Boletus > Boletus eberwhitei. The sequence continues at coordinate 36,134 of JBBPNO010000101.1, forward strand.
CCCAAAGAATACCGACTATGCAGCGGAACATGGTGCATCGCGTAACTTTGAGCCATGGAGGGATGAACAGGGAGGTCAGGAGGAGGATCGTCTCGCACGGCTAGAAGAAGAAGAGAACAATCCCATGAAAGCCCTCGAGAATCGAACGGTCGATGCGAAACGCGAGATGGACATCCTCGATGCACTACAAGATATCCGTGCCAGGAACGCTAGAAATGAACGGGTGGGACAGTCTGTTGATATGGTTGAGCGCATACGGGCGGAGGATTTAGAGACAGAGGAGGATCAGCTGCGGAGAGAGGAGGAGGAGGAAGACGAGAAACTCGTGCGAGAGGTTTTCTCCAAGGTGTCCATGCCAGCTCCACTGGGCGGCCAGTCGTCGAGCTCGAGCGGATCACCATCCGAAGCATCGACATCCCAACCCGTCACCGTCAAACGCAAAGCAGGTGACATAGAGCCTGACCTCCACAGCCTGCTCCCGGAGTCCACGCGGGAACTGATCAGCTCAAAGGTCGCCGTCACTGCACCGCTAGCCAAGAAACCCAAACCCGATTTAAAATCCAAGCTGGGTATCAAGGTCTCAAAGAAGGGCAAAGTTGCTGTATAAGTCCTGGGGTCAGGTTCTTGAATTATATTCATCGTCGCTGTAATAATTATGTGTTTCAAGTCTACATCTGATACCTAGTTTCGTAGGTCAACCACAATCGCTGACTCGCTTCTTTCTATTGCCGCATTGACCGACACGCGAGATATTTCCGTGTTTCCTACCCTCTCGACGCGTGCTCCAAAAGCCTCGTGGATGTGACCAAAGACGTGCAATCGACAATTGTTCAGATCGTTCAATCTGGACGAGAGCGTCTGGCATCCAGCAAGTTTCCCTCTCCTTGTCTTGTCGAGTATCCCATACGGCGGCGTATGGGTTATGAGAATCTCGGTATCGTTGGGTATCCTACCGTATATTTCTGGAGGGGGGTAATCATCAGACGAGACGGTGGTTATATGAACGAGCACACCTTGGGCTTCTGTTACAGTGTCGTATTGAAAAGCACCTTGAACGTAGAATGGGGCTGCCTTGAGTAAGAGTCGATCAACACGAAACATGGCGCCAGAAGTACGGGCTCTCACCGGCGATCCATACACCTTCCATACTCTCCCTGTTGGTACAGTGAAGTGCAAGGGTTCGTGCTCGAGGTAATGTAGCCCGAAAGACGACTGGCTGCGCACATACGCTCGAGTCTGTTCGATCACCTGTCATCACGTCGTCAGAACCTCTTTCGACACACCGCCAGACAGCGAGACAGACATTTGGATTCAACCCCCAACTGTCATATTGACCCCACTCTTGATCTAGACACAGCTGCCAATGACACCATTCAGAACCGAGAATCTCTCTGCACTCGTCGTGATACACGTACATCATGATTCCCAGCGACGATGCTATAATACGAGTCCATGAGCAACGCACAGGAACGTCGAACGAGAAGCAACCTCCGAATCGGTGGACGCACTGGCACTCACATCTTCACGGGGTGATCGAGCGACTTTAGCCACTCAATCGTCGTCGTCAGCTGCGATGGTTCTCCCCAACTGCTCAGATCGCCACCATGTAACAGCACGTCCCCGGACGGGACGCAATACTTGCGCGAGTGTGTGTCCGAGATGCAGACGAAACGGGTCCAGCCAGGGCCGGGATGGGGAGGGAGTTGCGTTCCCTCGACGTCTACGTGGATGGAGTAGCTTGCTCGACTTTGGGGATCGCGGTCGGTCATCTCGTGCAAGCGCTTGGTCTGAGCGCAGTGTGGTCCTTGTACTTGTAATATACAGCACGTCAAGGCTGTGAAAGCCTCGAGGTGTCTGGGAACCAAAACCTGCGAAGCTCGAGTATCACAAAGAGACTCCGACCTTCATCCGACTCACATAGTGCTCAGCACACTGTATTTACGCGTCGTCCATACCTAGATCAAGGTCTCTCAGAATAAACATCGCTTCCTCCACGCGCATCTCCAACACGCTCAGCATCTCCCGTTTCCGCTCCCACTCCATCAGCACCTCGCGTTCCAATCGTGTCAGCAGACTCGCGTTCTCAGCCACGTCCGTCCGCTCCCGTTTTATCAGGACCGCCTTGACGTTGGGCTCTTCCTGCTCCGCCTGTCGACGCGCGCCAATATTGAACAGCGTCTTGTAAAGACTTGCAAGCAGCGCCGAGTACGCTTTTGCTAAGTCAACGTGCCTGCACAAAAAGAGACACCAAACCGCTGAGGATACGGGTCATCAATATCGGGGGTGACCCACCAAAGATAAAACGTTCGTGTCGGATTGCGGTCTAGACTCCTTGGAACTTCCTGCGTCGATATCAGAAAGTCGGAAGAGAGCGCGGACAACAGCGGTCGGACGTCCTTGTTGGCCATCATCGCCACCTTGGCTATCTACGGCCAGGCGAGACGTCAAAAGGTTCTCGATCTGAGTCGAATGGGATCACTTACATGTTTCTCGTCCATCTTTCCAACGTCCAACAACAACCTGACGATCCGTACGCCATCGTCCCCATGTCGCTCCCTCGTCACCGCTTCTAATACACGTCTCCTCAACCGCTTACTGATGGTATCAAACTCGACGTTGATTTTGTTGTCGCCGAGACTAACGTAAGATGCAGCTTTGCCAGCTGGCGTCGGGTTGTCTGCGCACGCCAAGAGCCCAAGGTAGTCTCTTATTAGAGAGGAGTTTGAGGGCTTTTTGGAGGTAGTCGCAAGTCCTTCCGACAGGTTCTCGTCGTCCGGAATGTGCATCCCGATGGCAGCAGTAGAGGTAGGATCTTGTGAACAAAAACAAAAACAAAAGACATTAGTCGTCGATCTTCTCAGAGTATAAAGGCAGGTGGATTGATATACCTGAACGTATCTCGGAAACAGATTTTTGTTTCGACTCGGTCGCTTTGAGGGTGGCCCTCATAACTAGAGCAGCGCTGTGGTTAAACCGTTCTTCAACGGCGGTCTCAATAAGCTACGTCTGCTTCATCAACTGGGGGTCGGAGCATTGTGTTGCGAGATCGTACCTTGTTGCGAATATGGATGTTGAACTTGTCAAAGTTCACCCGAAAGTAGACTTCGTTCTACAAGCGGTGAGAATTTACTCTGGATAGACAACGGAGCACTTACATCTACCACGTCTTCGATCACCTTATTTTTCTGCCACGGCAGCCAAGCAGAGATTCAATCTCGACAAACGACTCTATAGACACAGAGGGCCCTACCTTGGACGAGCGTCCACTCGGCTGTTCCTTCGCCTTCCGCTTCTAAACTGACTGATCAATCCCTTTCAGAGCGACGGAAACATCCCAGAAGACACACCAATCCAACTTTTTCCGCCTCCTCCTCTTCTCTTCTAAGCCTCGCCCCAGCAGTTATCTTGGCCTCCCGAAGCTCCTTGGCAGTCGGAAAGCCAGAAATCTTGGCCTTTTCTTCAGCCTCGTATTTGATCCGTTTGTCCCGTGGTGAATTGTGTGAGAGGATGGTGGATGGTTTGAGATATGATTCGGACACGAGCTTGTACAATGATTGTGAATACGTACTGGAACCTATGCAAACACGGAAGAAGCGTCGGAATCACGCAGGAGGAGTAAAGGCACAACGCACTTTTGGGGTCGTATCGAGAGAGTCGTGATATGATATCTGGTGGTCGAAGCTTTCCGTGATCCAATACAATTTGTACGATCTCCGCACCCTGGTAACAGAGGGGAAAAAAGGAACACGACTACCCCTCAGCCCTGTGATGGAACGCGAAACACAGAGGGACGTACCGTCCGGCCGAACTGGTTCTCCGCTAACCACACATACCGCCCAAACCTCAGCCGCAGGAGACATTCGAGTGTGTTGAACTCGAGCATTTCACCTTCGTCGTCCGTATGGGCATGCCAGAGAATGTTGTGCTGTATGAGCATGATGATGGATGCGCGCACGGTCCGCGGCTTCATCCCAGTGAAACGGACGAGTTGCGGGAGGGATAGCCGACCTCGGGTCAACAGTGCGGACGTGACTTTCTGGAAATGGAATGAGGAACAGAACGCAGGTTTGGTACAAATGCTTACTGCTGTGAGGGGGCCGAAATGTGTGTCTATGATTTGAGTGCAGAGACGGCAGGTGTCTGCGTCGGCCATTCGCGTACCGGAGCGAGACAACGACCTGGGATTAGGCTGGACTCAGTCAGGCGGGCAGAGAACTCAAATGTCAGAGTGACATGAAAATTGTTAGATCGTAATCTAGCAAAGTGACATCGATAACTACGCTTTTCCTTGACTCGTGTCCTCGCCTTTTTCTGCACCCGGCAATCGCCGTTTCCAGATTCAACAAACAGCTACACGTACTCAAATATGCTTCTACTTTTCGACAACTCCCGTAAAACTTTCTTTATCACCTCGTCGTACCAAAACCTCATGTCATGTCCTTCAATTTCACGCTGAAAAGGTCAGTCATATGGATACAACGAACAAAATGAAATGCAAGTGGTGGAATGCAATGGACAAGACGCGGAAAAAAATAGTGGAGAAAGTACTTGACCTTACTCGTGGATGCCTGATGGATGTGATGTCAACAAGGGTGGGGAGAATACGTGGACGAAGATAATAAGTTAGCACCGCACAGGTGCGAAGGTGCGGGTACTGTGCAGTGGCAAGTACGACGAGGCAGTGGACAAAGCCGCCGACTGAAGTGGGGCGTCACATCATTGGACGCGCGGCCGTTTGGGGCCTGCAGAGATATTTAATACATGACACTAGAGGAAACGCACACGACGTACCTGGTGAATTTCGAGGATCTTCCACAAACACTTCCTCGCTAGGGTCTACCTCGTCGTAGCTTCTTTTTGATGACGCTTTACTCGAAAGCGTGACAGAACTTTCATTCGAGGCAGCATCGGGGTCTATCCAGTCTTCCTCGTCCTCCCCTTCGGCGTCTTCGTCATCCCATTCATCCCAGGTCTCATCGTGCTGAAGAGTGGCTTCAATACTACCTTCCTGTCCGCTCTGTTCGGGATTGAATGTTCGGTCAAATTCAGCATCTATATCATAATTGTGAGCGGAAGTGCGAGTGAGAATCGTCAAAATCATACCAGCTTCACGCTCCAATATCGAAACAAAGTTGGAATCAGACTCGTCGATTTCTGAGAATAATATTTTTGCCTGAGAAGCACTTGTCTCCTGATTACCTGATGCTTGCTCTGCTAGCATCTCATTAGACGAACATACTGAGCCGTTCGGGAAGCATACTCACTGTGGACAACTCCATTCGTGGACTCGCTGGTCGCGAGTTCTTCACTGCTCGGGACCGACTTCTCATGCTTAGCTTAAGTTTGAAGGTACATCAGTAACATTGGAGAGACAGCGCGATGTACAGACATACGTGATAGCGCTTCATCCGTGGCGTTGTCACCAGCGAGCTCACTTGGTTCGGATTCAAGAACCGCGCGTGGAGGGACTGGGGTAGCCGCAGATTTGTCCTCTTCATCCTCATCCGAATCGGGTAGAACAACCTGGGTTTCATCCACTGCTGTCGATGTATCTTGCTCTCCTTCTTCCTCATAGTGTGGAGGTTCGCCGTATTGGACAGTGGAGGCACCCCCGGCTCTCTCTGGAAGATCCTCACCATATCGTTCGTCATACTCCTCCGACTGAACATACTCCAAATATTCAGTCTGTTCGCCTCCGAACTCCGACTCCTGCCCAGTAACCGTTGCCGGGGCGTCGGTATCTTCTGCTGCTGTATCGTGTACCTGGTCAGCATCTAGACGTTCGGATTTGGCAGATTCATCTTCGCCGCCGGCATTAGTACCCTCATAATCATCCTCATCCTCGAGAGCATGTGTTGCCTCCCCAGTAACTTCATGATATTCGCCCGCAGGTTCTTGAACACCAGAAATGTCCTCCGGTTCATAATTCTCTTGTGGAATTTCTTCGGTGGGTTCGGAAGGAAATACGGGTTCTTTGACAAGTTCTTCAGATTCTGTGGTATGCGGTACCTCCAAACCTTCAGAAGCGACCGCGGTGTGTGGAGAGGGGTGGTTGGCTGTCTCCTCTTGTTGAAGCTGGGGTTGTTCTTCACCTGTATCATAATGTTCATCACGTTCTGTTAAAACATGTGTAAGTTATCAGGCAGTAATAACGAATGGCAACACAAACCTTCATCGTGTTCTCCTTCCCCCGTTTCGGCGGTCACGTTCAGTCGATGAATCTGCTCCTGAAGTGCGTAGTAACGAATGATAAACCGCGGGACAATAGCACGAAGGAGAAGTCGAAGAGGTCCTACAAAGTCAGATCCATCGTGTAAAATGTTGAGATCGTGTAAACTAATTTCACGTGAATGCACGTTGTCCTGCATAAAAATTAGCATATACCGGTGTTTCAGTGGGGTGTTACTGACCTCAGAAATTTCCAACTGTAAATCGTAGGCGTCGAGTACGAGTTCACCTTCATAGTTATGGGGAACGCGAGAAAGTAAACTCTCATCCTGACGTAACGCCTCAAAGACGCTACTCAGAGGTTCGTAGTATAGCGTAGGCCGATTCTCAAGGAGTAGCGAGTAAACTTTCTGATTGCTATGAGATTCCTCTCCAGATTCGCCCTCCACGGGTTGGTTGAACAACGCAAATCCTGCCTCGGAGAGATGGGTAACAGACAGTAAAACAGCAGGAGGAGGATCGATGTAAACATCATCCGAAATATGGAGTGGATTAACGGTCTCTCCTTGCGCAACTGGTGCCTGCTCTGCAGCTTTTTTATCCTGGACCGGTGGACCGTTATCATGAGGATTTTCGGCGCCTGCGAGAGACGCTGACTCAGCGGTCGGTGGGTCTGAGTTTTCGTGCTGAGCCACCTCTGAGTTGGCAGGCTGCTCTTCAGCGACAGGTGGAACATGGGGTTCTGCCTCATCATCCGCGTCCACAGGAGCCGGCGTTTCAAACGGCTGCCCGCCGGTACGGGCAGTGTCGCCTAACTGCTCGTGGGACTCACTGGCAGGAGGAATACTTTCATCGGGTGCATCAGCTGGATGCACCAAATCCGAAGAAAAAGCTTCCTCTGAAGCTGAGGGCTCCACCTGGGGAACGTCAGCTGGCGGGTGGTCAAAGGGTGTGGGATGCACGTCCGACTCCGGCTCGCCTTGCACCTCGGGGAGGGAGGCGTGCTCCGAAAAGGCTGGTGACGTTGGTGCTAGGTGTTCAGAGCCAATCGGGACGTCGACGGATGGCTGTAGGGGCTGAGGAGAGGGTGCGTGTGACACGTCATAAACTTCAATGTCGAGTAGCTCGTCCCCGTGAGGGCGCTGATATTCGGCGGTTTCGTCGGCCATTTCGTATTCTGCATTATCGCCGACGTACTCTTCCATGTCTACCTCTACGCTGGCATGTTCGGCGTAAGTAGAAGCAGCAAGATGGCCATCGTGGTCCATCAGTGCTTCTGCGAAAAATTCTGCGGAGCCTGTGATGTTCATTGGAACATCGGGGTCAGAAGAGAAGTCAAGCATTTGTGCATCATACGCATCAATCGATGGGGAGGCCGACATTACAGTTGCAGCGGGGGGAATGCACAGAGTCGGGGAATAAGAAAGAGCGGCGTTTGCCTTGCCTTTCATCGCTGACTTAGGGCAAGCTTGGTCCGTGCAGATCACGTGGTATGATACACCACCTCATCGACGCCGACAGCCACAGCGACAACGAAGGTGTCACAGACTCAAAGTCGCTTGCTGTCGAGATGGCTACCGAGGGTTACCATGCAGCGGACGTGGAGTTTCTTGTGCGGCGGTCTATGACCAAGGGGTACCAGCTGTTCTCCCTGCTCACACCGCCAGCATACACGGCGTTCATACTCGCGCGCAAAGGCCGAGCTCAGTTCAGCATAAATCGCTTCCTACGCGCGACTTGGGTCGGAGGAGCAGTTGGTAAGCTTCTACGCACTCGTTTTGTGCTTTCGTTCATGCTGGTACAGGATGCGCGGCTGGTGGAGGGTTTGAATATGTCCGGTCCGCCAACTCCAGTGAGGTCACTGTCAGAAACAGGCACATCCGTAGCGCCTACGACGTACGTTCTCCTTGAATCAACTCGCGTGCTTCGTACTCACCTTCCCGTAGACCGCGTCGTTGCGGGGGGACGACCATTCCACCATCGGTGCCTTGCTCTTTGCCGTCCTCACCCCCGCCCTACTTTGGAGGAGGGCAAGTACGATAAATTGTGAGTAGGATCCGAGTTCCAGTAAACAAAGCCCGCTCACACTTCTTTCAAAGTGGTTTTAGGCGGCGCTGGCATGGGTTCATCCATCGGTATCTTGACACATTATGGTCGGACCTTGACTGGCGACCCACCACCACCAGTCCAAGTCCCCGAAGTCTCTATTCCTCCAGTAGAGTAGAACATTGTGGTGGTTATTCCCCTTCGGTAATGCCATGGCGCGGGTAATTTCATTTCTCACTGCAGATTCACTGCATTCGGATGGTAAACTTGGTGATAACATCTTTACTCTACACTGTACATCATGCATTTAACTAGCTCCTCGCCACGTCTTTGAATCTTCCATCCACAACTGGATGAATTACAGGCAGATCATCCTTGTAGGTCTTCTCATGACCATTTTTGCCATCCCCCCCACTCCCCCGTCGAATCTTCTTTCCATCACAGCAGTCAACACCACTCATGTGCTCTCGTGCGGTGATATTGAAATGATCCACGTACTGCACGCGAGAACGTTGCTTATGCAGCGCGTTCACAGCCGCATGCTGCCACCTTTGGACGACATCGGCCGTCTCTGAGTGAAGGTGATCTGTTTCCTGATTCTTCTCACGTAGACGAACCATCTTGTTGACATAGTGACTCCCTGCCAACGCAGTCATGAGATGCGCATCGCATCGCCCAGCATGTCAATACTCAAGTACTCACCAAGTAAGTATTTCCTAACGAGACTGCTCATCAGTTGCCCATGCTCGTCGTCAATGAGATATTCATGTCCAAGGAGGGCTGTGTACCCATCATGCCCAGTAGCCATGTACTCTCTCGTTACGATCTTGTATGTCCGCCCGTTCTTCTCCCTCTTGATAAATTCACTATCCACGAGGGCGGGAGTTCCTGAACCAGAGCTGGTACGGGAGATTTCCGACAGCGGCTTTGGCACTTCCTGTAGGAGCCAAACTCCAAGTACACGCTGACCAGGCGGGCGACGAGAATCCCAAGAGACGCGTAAACCAGATACGATGGGGAACCGTCTTAAATCACTCGTCAGTGAAATTTAACAAAACCAAGGGATGACTACTTGCCCTTCTTGTGCGGGGTATTTGGATAACGCTCCCTCGAGCGCATCCCACAAGCCTTCCCCGTCCAGTTCAAGTACAACAGTGGGATCGTCGAAAGGCAAAATTTCCAGGATATTCCCGAGCGTGATCACCCCTTCAATAGTCTCAGTGGGTGCGACAGTCGCTATCTGCCAGATAGACCTGTACCTGGAGAATACAGTGTGTCTCCTCGTAGTGTTCCTGCACTTATGAGGACCCCATCAGAGCCGCTACCACATTTCGTAGACAACGCATCGTCGTATGCGTGCCTCAAGACGTCTGCGAACCAATTCCCCGCTGCCGTCTGCACAAGAGAGTACATAAGTTATGCTGGCCAGCTGAGCGAATCCGCATACCTCGTCTGTGCGCAAAAGGTGCGATCGCAAATCCAGTGCTACTTCGGTGATGCATACAGGTGCTTTCAACGACTCGGATACCGACGACAGCACGTCGTGAAGGATTTTCTGCAGGTTCTTCGAAGAAGGCATACCAGGCTGGATCTCATGGCGTTTACCTGAACACCAACACAGTTCAGCCGTTCAATTTCTCCGAAAGAGCGTAAGATTAAAAAAAAATGAACACTCACCATGGACAGCCTTGATCACTTTCTTCCTAACGCTACCTGGAGGGCTATCTTCGAGCTGTAGTGTGAGTTCACTCAGTTCTCTAAAGTCTGTTCCGCTCTTAACCACCAGTATGTCACCATCGTCATCTTCAGATCCAATGCTCGGCTTTGAAACGTCGTATCCCTCCCAAGTAGTCACACCTTTTGATGCGAAGTAGAGGTGATCGTGGCCACCCAAGATGATGTCTACTCCATGTTCCCCAACTATGGACCTGGTTTTTTGAGCAGAGGGAGACGAGGCTAATAAATCCTTCGCTAGCTGGATGTCCTGTGGTAATAAGGGTGAGCGAATATTTTCGATCGGCGAGTCATGATGTTACATCTGGGACCCTACGAAATGTATCAGCGGTACATCCGAGCGCATGAATGGGATTCCCCTACCGAGCGTGAGTCAATGCGATGATAAGGTCACACCGATGCTCCCTGCGCAATCGCTGCGACAATTCTCTACCAGTCTTTGCCATGTCCTTGAACTTGAAATTGGCCGGCCATGCTGGTATCGTGGTGATCCAGCTTCTGTGAAACAGAGTCGTAAGGTATGTCAATCCTTATACAATAGATACAGACTCTTCGACAAGGCCGATGATTCCGATTCTGATGCCCGACCGCTCTAGCACCTTGAAGAGATGTAAGTGTTCCGGAACGTTGTTGGTATTCTCGTCGACGATATTGCTCAGAAGCCAGGGCTCGGGAACAAATGAGACGGTTTACACGAAACTCCGACAAAGAACTCACAAACTTCGTGTCATCCACCAATTTCGAGAGATGCGGGTATCCTACAAAGCGTGACGGTAAGTACTCAGCATCGTGCATCGGACGAATCGAATCGGACAAACCAAAATCAAAGTCGTGGTTACCTTGTAATGCAATGCACCTAATTAGCGGAGTAGAGGTCCCCCCCAATAACTTTGCACAAACCCGTCAACGCGACATCCGGTGCAAGCTCATTCATCACTGGAACCTATGTAGGAGACCAGCTATCAAACCAATCCGAAGGTTATACGCGCAAAAGCCTCGTCTCACCATGTGGCTTCCTCGGGTCACCGTGCTCTCGACCGATGGCGAAAACAAGTCGCCAGAGAATAATGAGAGGCCATCGCGTGCCCCATCTGATCTCACGCGCCACTTGCGTCGAATATCGTCCAGGAGGGCAGCGAACTGGGTGACGTCGATCGTGTCACCGTCCGCGGAAACGTTCTGAGGCGTAACGCGGTACACGTCGTTCCAGTGCACAATGGACAGTCGCGACATGGTCACGGTTGGGATGTAAAACGCGAGCCGCCCAGGGTGGAGGGTAATTACAGTTCCGAAATGCGAATCATCGCATGATCTTGATCTCTTTCGTTTGGTGTACAATCCCACAAACATCGGTATGCAACCATTGTGGTACCTCGACCCTAGATTCCGCTAGCAAACGCCCGAAACCAGTCCCGCCCGGCCTCGAATGATACCCTTGCGGCCTCCACGCCGTCGATCGGATGCGTTTCTTTCGGGAACACCAACATCTCCACCACCCGTCCTCTTCCCTTCAATGCATGATAATACCCCCTTCCTTGCGTCGGTGGCACGCGGAGATCGTCCTCGCCCAATAATATCAACACCGGCGTCCTCACGCGATCCACGTGTGTGATCGGCGAGGCAGCATAGAGCGTGGCGAAGCTATCCGGAGTGACGTACGTACCAGCTTCAAACGGGAGTCCGAACTCATGGAACGGCCAGTCCGAGATGTCGGAAGCACAGAGCTCGCCGGCGGAGATGACAGGGTTGCGCATGATTGCCGCACTGAACACGTCGGGGTGCTGGCCGATGACTGTTAAGGTCGTAGATGATCTTCGTTGGATTGGCTGAGAATGAGATAGAGGTTTGAGACGTACGATGTGCGGCGAGGAAGCCTCCGTGGCTTCCACCTTGGACAACTTGTCTTCCTGGCTCAGACAGTCCGAGATTGATGAGTTCCTCGACTGTCGCGATACAGTCCGCAACGTCGAGGCTCCCGCATTTCCCGAGAAGGTCTTGGACAAATTTCTCGCCAAAACCCATGGAACCAGTGTAATTCGGTAACGATATGGTATCTGGAGCTCTGATTCAATCACCTGCCCGGACAAAGGATGCATAGGTAGGACCGGCTGACTCACAGCCTTCAAGGACATAAGCGAGAACACCTGGCGTGAAGGACGTAACACTGGACGCGTGTGGTCCTCCATGTGGAATCGTCAGGCAGACAGGTTTGTGTCCTTGCACAGACTCTTTCGATCGAACGACGATAGTTTCGACAGGATATCTATTTGGAATGGGTATAACACAAGCATCAAGGCGATCGACGGCTTCCTGAACTGTAACTTGAATTAGGGATGGGAGTTATTTCTTCAAATCGTGTTATACACACGTTTTGGAGAAACAACTGGTCTATCAAGAACCTGGACATTTCCTGTGAATCCGTCTTGTGTCAAAGTTAAAAGAACCGTTTCCGGTGGAGAGGTTGGGGTGCTCCGCGAGCATATCACAGAGCGTGCTCCATCGGTTGCGAGTAAACTCCAGCTATGCAATGCTTGGCCATCCAGGACAGGTGTCAAATCAACTACGGCGCCATTTTCCACGTTGATTGAAATTAGTGTCGGACGAGAGCGCCAAAGCGACTGTACCAAAACGTATGTCTTATCGCCCAGTCTAAGGAATGGGCTATCGGCCAGGTTGTACTCGGTGTATAGGCCTGGGAACTCCTGAGCTGATGGATCGAATACTGCGTCCACAAGGAGCCTGTCGCCAGCAGTACCCTTCAAATCACGGACATGAAGGGATACTGTAGATGCGTGTGCACCGCCCACGGGATTGGACAGCCAGAATAAAAGCGTTGGAACACGATCATTGTCGAATAGGACACGGGGTGAACGAGAGGAGCGCCTTTGGGTCTCGATTTTAACGGACTTGCACACCGTGGTCGCGGCAGTTTCTGGACTTTCGCTCGGAAGGATGAGTTCCCATATGCTGGTTGGTCGGTTGAAACATCCTTTGACGCCCAACAGCTTTCCATCACCAGTTTGCTCGTATCCAGTGGCATAGAGACGTGTTTCTGTAACGAAAGTTGCCTGCCCGAATACGACAGGAATATTGGGGGGTTGGTCTAGTGACAGCATTGTAAGAGATGCAGCTGGTGTCGTGTCACTGTCACCATGCGACACCTCATTCGGCGACCGCCAGCGGAATACAAAGAGAGCAGGTCGTTTCTTGGTATACAACTGTTCGCCAAAATGGGGAATGAACCGGAATTTCGGGTATGGATCATCTCCCTGTTTGTCGGTAATCTCGGGGTTAGCTTCGGCGGTGTACACTAACGCGGTTTCGGATGGGCTGAAAGAGAGCGATTTAAAGAAATCTAAGAGGGAAGGAAGTCAGTACATAAGGGCGACAATGGAGTCGGTATTATACCATCTGTGTGGAACTGCCCATGTTGCTTCGTGACTTCAAGTGATGCCTCAAGCTGAGCACTTGACCAGACTTCCACATAGCGTTTCTTTACACCGTTAGCCTCGGGTACCTCTTTGAGAAATGCATGGCGCTTCGTTGACGGTGCGCAGAGGAAAGCCAGGATCTCGGACGGATCGGGGGTGATTGGAGTTGAGGATATTACTGGCGAGTCGATTATTGCATCTGTGCTACCCAAGGTGAGTGTTCCTGTCATGGATCGCTTCACATTTCGTTCATGATCACGAATCGAATAGGTGACGCGGACGACTGCGATGATGGGGTGTTAGACAATGGAGCCGGAGGGGGTAAACTTGCAGACCTGAGACGCCGGATGTAGTTGTAGTGTTGATAAACTTGGCCGATGTTGGCACACGTAGCTCTGCGAGCTCTTTGTAAAAACGGGAAGCACCACTGAAGCAGAGGGAGGACATCTTGGTAGGATATTCCCGCTACGGTAGTAGTGGGTTTTTTCATACCCCCCCCTCTCCAAGTCGATTTGGCGGGTAGACGCTCGTTCCTGTCCGCAGTCTTTGTCTTTGTTTGTTCGCTGTTGTAATCGACTCGTTGCAACACTCTTATGGGTTGATGGATTAAAGAGTTTTTGCTGTCTCGGATGTGTCATACATAATAACTACGTGGGGAGGCGCTCCTGATACGGTCGCTCTCACCTTTCGACTTTAATCCTTCATTCCTAGGCTGAGGTGATCATCATCGTGAGTGATTCTCTTGAGGTTGTCGCTTAGCAGGCGCTAATGTGTGTTGCTTTTGTGGCACGGCGTGGCATACAGTTTTTCTTTGGATGTAAATATGCATCCGTCGTTGGTGTCGCACGGCGGTTATGAATTTCTTGTCCTGTGACGGGTTCTTTTCAGCCTACCCAATGTTGACAACAATGCGCCGGAGTCTAAAAAACCCCATCCCATACGTGCGCAACGAACCTATGTTACACACTTCGCTATGCTACGAGAAGTACGGGAAACGCGGCTTCGAGCTCGCCTTCAATACCAAACAATGGGACGAATTGGAAGGCAAGACTCATACTTGTCGTTTATCTTGGCGTTGCCCTCACACCATCCAATCAATGTACGATGGCGGGTGCTTATTTGTACCCTTCAATCACTTTCTGAAGCCATGAGTTGTTGACGAAAAAGGAGTTGTCAGATGCTTCGCTGAGAAAAGGGCAGTGGTATGGCACTTGGGTGGAGAGATATGCGAAGATGGGTACGAGGCTTTGCGATCGTTCACTACAACAGTCGGTGCATTTTCATACTGAATACTTGTAATAAATTATTTGCGTGCGCGTGTAAATACAACGGTGACCATTTAGCCGTAGCGGGTATTGCCACGGATGTGGCCTTTCCCTGTTTATGTAGTAGCTGATTATCGATTATCGTCCGCGGGGGCCTTTGTGAGGGTCGATAATCTCACAGTCACTTCCCCCAGTTTAGCCTTGGGGCATGATCAATGGCTGTTGGAGGGGTAGAGCATAATTTTGCATGATAACCCACACGTTGTCGGATAGGGCGAGTAATGAACGCGTAGTAACTTGGAGGGAGTTTGGATGTGTGAAACGGCCGTAATTACTGTATACGTAAATGCGAGGCTTGCGCAAGCTCGACTTCACTCCCGCTCACCTGGCAATCAACTGGTCGCATTTTCTTCGTGTCCTCGTTAGCCAGGGTGTCGTACAGGAAACACTCAGTGAAAACAATAAGTGGTGTGCACTTGTCTGAAGATCTTTATCCTGCGCCGCAACCTCTCATCTCTGCATTACCCCTTCAAAGCCGCGCTCTCATTTTGGATGTGTCAGACGCTGATTTCACGGTCCTTCTCCGACTCGGGTCGACACTTCGTCACCCTCTCTGTTCGCGGCATACGGGTATTGCGCACATCATATCTAGTGAGGCGGAGTCTATTGTCAGAAGATATTTGTCACTTGTATCGCCCGTACTATATATTCTGTCTCTTCTTGTGTGATTCCCAACTCAGAACCCATCCCCTCCAACTTGACTATCGTATCCAACATGGGACCACTCTCCTCCATCATCAACGAAAATATCTGTCCTGGTACCCCCAGCTTCACAGCCGCGGACGTACCAGACATGTCCGGCAAGGTCGTCCTCGTCACTGGCGCCACGGCTGGTATCGGCAAAGAGACTGCTAGGGTAAGTATCCGCTCCAAGTATTCAGGCTTGCTCTCGATGTGCTTCACGCTCAAATAAGCAATCTTTAGGTGTTGCTAACCAAGAATGCCAAAGTTTGGATCACTGCCCGTGATCAATCCAAAGGAGAAGCAACCCTCAAAGAACTCAAGGACATCACTGGCAAAGATGCCAACCTCCTTCTTGTGAATCTTGCAAACCTGAAGAGTGTCAAGGCAGCGGCCCAGGAATTCAATTCGTAAGGCTTCTTTTCATTGTAGTTGGAGGAAATTAACAGTCGGTAAATAGTAAGGAGACACAACTGAATGTTCTGTTTAACAACGCGTAAGCACAAGTACCCGGTGATTTTTCGTCAGTATTTGCTGAGCTACGTTGTCGGATCAGCGGTGTGATGACCCCCCCTATCGATCTGCTCACGGATGATGGGTATGACCTTCAATTCGGTACCAATGTCCTCGGCCATTTCTACTTTACCAAACTCGTCCTTCCTATCCTACTCTCCACCGCAAAATCAGCACCAGACGGTATTGCCAGGGTCGTCAACACCTCGTCTAACGGTCACTGGTTCGCCGGCCTCGAGTACGACACCATAAAAGATGGTCCAGCACGCAGAAAGGCTGGGGTATGGAAACTGTACGGACAGAGTAAGACGGTGAGGCCGCTCCAACTATGTTACTAGGTTCATTTCCACTCATGGTATCGTTAGGGGAATATCGTCTTTGCTGCTGAGCTGACACGACGGTACGGAGACCAAGGGATTGTTTCGACGTCGTTGAACCCAGGTCAGTACACATCCATCTGGGCTCAGCTAGGCCGAGCAATCATCACACCGTTCACCCGTGCACTCAATAGGAGGTATCAAGACCGAACTGCAGCGGCATTCGGGTGGCGCTTTACGGTTGTTCTCGGTATGTGTCTTCCAAGCCCCATGGTGTCTCGGTGCTTCGTCTGACGGCTTACTGCACAGAATACCTTCCTCCGTCCGGTATCGTATGGTGCTATCACCCAGCTATACGCAGGAACGGTGGCCGACGGCAAGTCTCTGAATGGCAAGGTACGTGCACTCCACGACGTGCCTGCGTCCTTGATGTTGACCACGCCATGGTGTTCTGTAGTACCTCATTCCATGGGCACGCCTCGGGACGCCTCGCGCCGATACGCAGGATCCCGAGATTGGGAAGAAGCTGTGGCAATACTTGGAGGAACAAGTCAAGGATGTCTGAAATCTCTCGTCCCCCGCCGCACTAGTTGAAATTCGTTGCCCGAGACGTTGCGGCTCGTTATGCATGCCACCACACCGACACACTTGTACTACGCTACATGGTTAACATAATATTTAGATACAGTAATCAAAGGCGCGAGCGAGCTCCAAGTCTACCTCAAACAAATTGTGAGTCTGCGACCGCTTTGCCTGCTGGTTTTCCGACCATGGTTCCTCAGAAGCACTTGTACGTTACATTCCCAGAGACAATGAATGATATTACAAACATAACCTCAACCTAGGCTCGTCGAGCGGATTTTCCTTTTACATTTGGGACATCTGTCCCGTGTTCCCATACCATATGTTGGGGTGTCGCCGTACATTACTGGCGAGTCGACTGTTGCATCTGTGCTACCCAAGGTGAGTGTTCCTGTCATGGATCGCTCCACATTTCGTTCATGATCGCGAATCGAATAGGTGATGCGGACGACTATGATGATGGGGTGTTAGACAAGGGAGCCGGAGGGGGTAAACTTGCAGACCTGAGACGCCGGATGTAGTCGTAGCATTGATAAACTTGGCCGATGTGGGCACATGTAGCTCTGCGAGCTCTTTGTAAAAACGGGAAGCACCACTGAAGCAAAGGGAGGACGTCTTGGTAGGATATGTGTCAGTGGTAGCTAATTATCGATTATCTTCCGCAGTGGGGGTCGATAATGTCACATTCACGTCGCCTAGTAGGTTTAGCCTTGACAATGGCATGAATGGCTGTTTTAGTAGGGCGTAATTTTGCATGATAACCCACATGCGTCGCAGAGCTGAGGTAGTAACGAGATCCGGGCCAGTAGTGAACGCGTGAGGGCGTAAATTTTCCATATTCCACACACGCGGGGTTAGATGGGTCACCTTGATACCGTAGGTTGAGATCGCCAAAGAGCTTGCAACTTATCAACAAGCATGGCAACATTCGCCCTCAAAATCCGCAAAACCCTGATATCTTACATGTCGGAGTTTAAATTTGAAACGGCCGTAATGAAATCGTAGCAGCGCAAGCTCAACTTCATTCCCACTTTTCTTCGTGTCCTCGTCTATCAGCCAGGGGAAACACAAAACAATAAGACTTTGGTGTGCACTGTCTGAAGATCTTGATCCTGCGCCGCAACTTCTCATCTCTGCATTACTAGCGAGTCGGGCATAGGCTGTGCCAGCCCTTCATGAACCAGACCACGCTCTCATTTTGGATGCGTCAAACGCTGATTTCGTGGCTTCTTCGATTGATACTTTGTCATCCTCTCTGGCATGAAGGCACTGCGCACTGATGATATCTAGTGACGCGGACTCTATTGTCAGAAGCCATTTCTCACTCGTTTTGCTTCTAGCCTGCTTGGCGACGTACTATATATTCTGTCTCTTCTTGTGTGATTCCCAACTCAGAACCCACCCCCTCCAACTTGACTATCATTTCCAACATGGGAGTAATCTCCTCCATCATCAATGAAAACCTCTTTCCTGGTACCCCCAGCTTCACAGCCGCGGACGTACCAGACATGTCCGGCAAGGTCGTCCTCGTCACTGGCGCCACGGCTGGTATGGGCAAAGAGACTGCTAGGGTAAGTATCACCTCCAAGCCTGCCGCTCCAAGCATTCAGGCATGCTCTCGATGCTTCACACTCAAATAAGCAATCTTTTAGGTGTTGCTAACCAAGAATGCCAAAGTTTGGATCACTGCCCGTGATCAATCCAAAGGAGAAGCAACCCTCAAAGAACTCAAGGACATCACTGGCAAAGATGCCAACCTCCTTCTTGTGAATCTTGCAAACCTGAAGAGCGTCAAGGCAGCAGGCCAGGAATTCAATTCGTAAGGCTTCTTTTCATTGTAGTTGGAGGAAATTAACAGTCGGTAAATAGTAAGGAGACACAACTGATTGTTCTGTTTAACAACGCGTAAGCACAAGTACCCGGTGATTTTTCGTCAGTATTTGCTGAGCTACGTTGTCGGATCAGCGGTGTGATGGCCCCCCCTATCGATCTGCTCACGGATGATGGGTATGACCTTCAATTCGGTACCAATGTCCTCGGCCATTTCTACTTTACCAAACTCGTCCTTCCTATCCTACTCTCCACCGCAAAATCAGCACCAGACGGTATTGCCAGGGTCGTCAACACCTCGTCTAACGGTCACTGGTTCGCCGGCCTCGAGTACGACACCATAAAAGATGGTCCAGCACGCAGAAAGGCTGGGGTATGGAAACTGTACGGACAGAGTAAGACGGTGAGGACGCTCCAACTATGTTACTAGGTTCATTTCCACTCATGGTATCGTTAGGGGAATATCGTCTTTGCTGCTGAGCTGACACGACGGTACGGAGACCAAGGGATTGTTTCGACGTCGTTGAACCCAGGTCAGCGTACATCCATCTGGGCTCAGCTGGGCCGAGCAATCATCACACCGTTCACCCGTGCACTCAATAGGAGGTATCAAGACCGAACTGCAGCGGCATTCGGGTAGCGCTTTACAGATGTTCTTGGTATGTTCTTTCAAGCTCCATGGTGTCTCAGTGCTTTGTCTGACGGCTTACATACTGCACAGAATACCTTCCTCCGTCCGGTATCATATGGTGCTATCACCCAGCTATACGCAGGAACGGTGGCCGACGGCAAGTCTCTGAATGGCAAGGTACGTGCGCTTCACGACACGCCCGCATCCTCGATAGTGACCACGTCATGTTGTTCTGTAGTACCTCATTCCATGGGCGCGCCTCGGGACGCCTCGCGCCGATACCCAGGACCCCGAGATTGGGAAGAAGCTGTGGCAATACTTGGAGGAACAAGTCAAGGATGTCTAAAGTCACTCGTCTCTTGCCGAACTAGTTGAAATTCGTTGCCCAAGACGTTGCGGCTCGTTATGCATGCCATCTGATGACCGACACACTAGTAATCAATAACCTCGCCGAGTCCACCTCAAACAGGCTGGCCGTTTTGCAACCGTTTTGCCTGTTGTTTTCTGACCATGGTTCCTCAGAACCGCTTGTACGTTACAATCCCAGAGACAATATATGATATTACAAACACAACCTCAACCTAGACTCGTCGAGCAGATTTTCCTTTTACATTCGGAACATCCCTCCCGTGTTCCCATACCATATGTTCAGAAGTTGCCGTACTGCCGAACTTCACCTGCGCATTCAAGTATTCCGTGAAAGGTCTTTCTGTTTCGGGTATCTGCTGCAGGTGCACGAGGTTTTGGAGAGCCTGCATGAGCGCCGGATGGTTGGTCAAAAATGGATAGGTGGTGGTATCGACACCGGCAGCATAGACGCGCAGACATCGGTCATCAACGTCCCGCTCAGGGAAGGTGACGGAGAACGATGGCGGTTGACCGAGGTCGGCCAAGATCGCAATGTAAGGAAGGGAATCGGGGTCTTGTTTTCCGCCTTTGCTGCTCACATATTGACTTCTGCGGGTAATGTTGTGCAAAGCATCCTTGGAATTCTTCGACTCCCGAGCCTTGTCGGAAACGAGGATCTGCGACATTCGCGACTCCGCTGACGCCTCTTCCGGCCCGCCCTTGAAATAGATGGGTATCATCTTGTCGATGAGAGGCTGTTGGTGACAACACTGCACCGCGCTGGTCCTCTGCCAGTGGCGTAGGGTCCACTCCTCCAAGCTACATGGTGTGGATCATCAGGTTCATTGTTACGTTATAGAAAGGACGTCGGAACACGAACCCTAGTGCGTTCTCTTCCTTCGACCCGGCAATGTTCGCTTCCATGCAAACCCAATGCGAGAAATTCAGATACGCATGCTCGAACGTTTTGCGTGCTAGCGATGCTTGAGCGTCATCCTCGTCCCACATCTGGGGTCCGAAGACGAATTCAAGCCAATCCACAACGGAGATCATCTGGCAGTCGGCGAGATGCCCTTCCCATGTCGTTGGCATCGCGGTGACTACATTCTTCGCGCGTGTGCGGACGAAGAAGTCTTTGGCCAGAAGCCACAGCAATCGGCTGGCCAGCTCGCCACGTTGACCCATGTCGATCATGCCAGAGTTGATTGTCTTCAATAGAGTCCCCAGAGCGTCCGCTATCATTCCAGGCTGTGCATGGAGACCGCTTGCAGCCACGCACGACAGGAGCGGTTCGGATGGATAACTTGTGAATCTCCAATTGCGGTCGAGGGTCGTCGCAAGACATATGCGCAGGTGGCTCGCCACACCTCTCTCCAGATACTCGACCGAATCTGGATGTCCCAACGTGATGTTCAGACCGAATCGCTGTCCCAATAACGCGAGCACGTGGTTGGTGTTAGAAGGATCGAAATGTCCAGCCCCGTATAACTTCGAGGACGCTGTGCGCAGCACTTTGTGTGTTCGCCCGTGCGCGGTCTTGAGAGATATCCACCTGTCCGCCATCGAGTACGAGTTGAGTAAGTGAGTGGCGATGACAACTCGAAAGGGAAGGCGTCTTACAGGGGTCTCCCATATCCTAGGATGTGATCTAGCCTTGAAACATCCTCTACGCCGACTTCCCCAAGTCCTAATGCGCTCTGGTCCCATCCAAGCTGAGTGTACGGTGGGAAAAGCTGTTCGCCATCCACAGCAACGCGAGCAGAGTTATCTGAGTCGATAGATGATTGGCAAGCTCGTGAGGACACCGACACACTCACATTTCTGATTTGGGGGCGAAAAGTCGGCAACTTTCGAAGTCGTCGAGGCAAATACGACCCAGACACCATGATTCTCCGCGTATGTGTAGTCGCTCACTGCTCTGCAAAAAATGTCTGCCGGGCGATATCCATCTCGGATTGGAATCGTTGGACTGAGCGGGTGTGCTTCGTCGATTGCAATCACCAACTTGGGTTCGTACGGAGCATCGGGGAATATGCTCGCGAGACGAGCACCTACTTTCTTGTAGGCATCAGAAAGAACGGCAGAAAAATAGGGGGAGACAAGGGGTTGGACTTTTCGTTCTAGTTCAGATCGCGTTACTCAACCATGAGTTCTCCGACACGAGTTGAAATATTTACCAGATAAGGTGAGCGTTCCAAGCTTCTCAGCAGTTTTACCAACCTCTGTCTCTGTGGCCTTCGAATCCACATCCGGCTTGGAAGATCCGTTTGTTGGTGCGCTAGATTGTGAAGGGAGGGATTGAACGAGATCGGCATGAACCTATAGAAGATTGTCAAATCGTTTTGCGGTACAGAACAATATATCCACACCTTTTCGTATTTTTCACGGAGTTTTTCAAAGAAATCCTTCCTAGCAGTAGACCTCGGAGGGTATGTCATGTCGCACATCTGGTCAACCCATCGCATGATCCCTGCCTTTGCACTGCGAGTGGTGTAGTTGCTCGAGAGATACTCGTCGAGCGTATCAAAAAGAGCGGTGAGGAAGGCGTAGCAGGTTGTCTGGTACCCCTCCGCGGTAGAGGGGAAATTGGTCAAGATGTTGGATGGAATTGGATCACGCCCGGGGAAACCCACGACGTCTTGTTCCTCGCGCAAGTTCATGTAAATTATGATGACACCCTTTTTTCTCAACTGGGGATTGATTCAATCGCCAGATATGTTCGTGAAAACCAGACTCGCTTACCTCGGTGAGCATCCTTGATTTACCTGTTCCGGAACTCTGGACGATGGAACAGAATTTCGCGTAGTACCCGGGACCAGGAGCGACCTCATTCTTCTTGAACAATTTCTCGTTGTGTATGAGATACTCGTAGAAGCCATCAACAGCTGCGCCACGATATTTTGCCTCGAAGGACCCTGACAAGCCTTGAGCTAGATCTATCCGAGGTCGTTAGTCCATCCTGTGTGGTTCTGGTCAGATGGTAAGATGTTGAGCGCTTACCAGTTTCTGTTACGGGATCTGGTTTTGGTAGTTCCGGTACCGCTGCTGGTGCTTTGAGGATAGCTTGTGGGAGTGACCATCGTTGAACCGTCAAGAAAGGTTGGACAACAAGCCAAGACACGTACCGATGTTTCGAATTTCGCGGTAGGATTTGCCCTTCCAAGCAGACTGGAGCATGTCTCGTAGCTCTCCATGGGTTTTGATCAGGTTAATTGCTTGCCCCAAACTAAGGTACTTCATGTCACCATTAGAGTTTTCAATGATAGCATGGAGGAGTGCGTAGTATTCAAAGTTGGAACTGAATTCGGAGACGTCACCAAAACCATCTGCAACGGCCTTATCTACCGCCCCATCGAGCTCGCGATGAGTGGCAGCGTCGAAGCGATCTAAGAGTGTCTCGAGGGGCATGATGTCGAATTGTTGTAGTACCAAGCCATTTGACGAGCCGCTTTTATCTCGTACAAATGATAGACAACGATTAATATTGATCCACAGCATTTGTGGTACTGCCGCATTGCCATTGTTCTACATAAATGTAAACCAAAGTGTCCAGAATGGTAGCAATCTTAGCCACTGGGATACTCCACCATCATCACGTCGTGTCCACACAATCCATAATCCCCTTCGCGTTGCCAATTTCCGTTCCGTCGATGTTGGACAGCGCGGCCGGATGCTGCCGTGACCTCTCTCGACCCCCCTGCTGCTCCCTCTTATGGTCTCTCGCCCCTCTTTCTGCACTGCCACAACGTCGATCCTGACGCGCTTGATTTGCCACCGTGAAGGTAGGACGTACAGCGTCAAGTACAACCCCGGACTAAGGTGGTACAGTGGATATATATGTTCGTAATGCATATCGTCGGGACCCGCAAAAACCTAGTGCATCACCACGGTTATTCAAGAGTCAAGACGACAATATGTGACACGCAAATTTATAGACAATCTGCCACGCAAGAGGACAAGCATGTGGGGTTGTTGATTGAGGAGATGTGGGTAAGTTGACGAGGATTCTGATCTTAGCATCCAACTCGCCGTCCGCAACATAGCTGTCGCTGTCGAAAAAAAAAAGTTCGAATGCTAGTGGTTAATGTGTGATTCCAACAGCTCGATGGTCTCTGGCATCACGGAATTACATACCTCGCGGGGTGAATTGTTTACGCCAATGAATTTGCACGACCTCTACCTTAAGTTGCATGTTCCCACTAGGTGTGATTTGCTCGGCCTCGCCCGCTCTGATAGCTGACTGCAATAATTCACATGTTTTGTGGACCTTATAATTAGCTGCCTTTCGGTCGCCAAATCACTCCTACAAGATGCTGTGTTACAGCCCTACGTTCACTGTCCACAGTGTATGAAAGGCGCCTGCATACCCAAGGATGTGAATCTCCCGAGAATGAATGCCACGCACTGCTAATATCTGTTCATTTGACCGATATAACAACTGACACTTGATCCACAACAATAAAATCCCCATAGGGTACAATCGCAACATTTATAGATAATTTTACAACGCGCCGAATTAGCACGATGAAACGTTGCCTGAAATAATTTCCGTTGTCGAATTATGACCATTGTAACCGTCCAGACCACGTACCAGAGGGCGAAAGTCGAACTTTCCGCGATCAC
>JBBPNO010000102.1:0-60275 GCA_038090915.1 Boletus eberwhitei
GGATCCAGATGGACCCAGCCAAATTTAAAGCTATTTAGGAATGGCACCATCCAGGCAACATAAAGGATGTACGGTCCTTTCTAGGCTTCTACAACTTCTACAAGAAGTTCATTCCCTCCTTCTTGGAAATTGCACGATCCCTGCTTGACCTCATCAAGCAGAAAACAGCATGGCACTGGGATGAACCACAAAAGAAGGCATTCTGAAGCCTACAGAATGCCTTCACACGAAAACCTATCCTAGCCTTCCCCAACACTGACAAACCATTCACCCTCATGACTGATGCCTTCCTAACCATCTCTGGAGCAGTACTCATGCAAACCAATGACAATAGAGATATGCAACCATGTGGCTATCTCTCACAAACCTTCTCTCCAGCAGAGAAGAAACTATGACATATATGACAGGGAACTGTTGGCTGTCATACAGGGCTTGGAGGCATGGCAACAATATCTCCTTGGATCGCCCCATCCCATGACTGTACTAACAGATTACAAAAACCTCACCTACTTCAAAGAACCTCGAAAGCTGTCATGACAACAGGCCAGATGGCTCCTATTCCTACAGGACTTTGATGTCACGTATCACATGTTATCCAGAAGCAAAATGGCACTTGCCGACGCTCTATCTCAGAGAGATGAGGTCGACACCTCCAAAGACAATGAAGATGTGCAAATCCTACCAACCATTGCCTTTAACCACCAAGTACATCATATTGACATGGCGCTGACAAAGAAAATTGGAGAATTATCTGCAATGGACCCCCTGGACCTCTCTGCTCTCCAAAGTATTGAAAAGGACCAACCACTCTTTGCCCGCTCTAATACTCTAATACAACTGACTGGACCTTTGATGATGGCCTGTTATATTTTAAAGGATGACTATATATTCCTGGACCAGCTCGGCAAGCCATTATGCTTGCCACCCATAATTCTACCAAGGGAGGACATGGTGGTCACCTATGAATTGTCGCCCTCCTCTCTAAAGACTATTTGTGGCCAGGATTATCTACCTTCATTCAGAAATTTGTCACTGGCTGTGCTATCTGCTAGGCCAACAAAGTCCAAACCCATCCAACAGTCCCTCCGGTAACACCCCTTGCCTTCCATGGAATGCACTCATTTCAAAACCTTTTGGTAGATCTCATAACCAACCTTTCCCCTGTAGAAGGCTTTGATTCTGTTATGGTCATGGTCAACCATGGGATTAGTAAGGGGGTAATTCTCACCCCTTGCTCAAAAACAGTAGATGTGGCTGGAACAGCCTGTCTTTTTTTTTATCATGTCTTCAAACGCATTGGATTACATGATAAACTAGTCTCAGATCACAGTCCACAATTTGCATCTGCATTCACCTGAGAACTTGCAAGACTCCTCCAGTATGATGTAGCACTATCAACCACCTACCATACCCAAATGGATGGAGAAATGGAACACTACAACCAAGAGCTGGAGACCTACCTAAGAATCTTCTGTGACAGACAACCCCACCAATGGTTAAGTCTACTATCTACGGCTAAGTTTGCACGTAACTCCGCCACACACCCCGTCACAGGAAAATCTCTCTTTAGCCTTATGCTAGGATATGAACCACGATCCTACCCCCCCTCAGGAAAACCTTCCTTCCTGCACTGGAGCAAAGAATGACCTCCCTCGACAAGGCACAAAAGGAAGCCGAAGCAGCACACAAAATTGCCCAACAAAGGATGAAGAAGAGAATGTTCTCTCGCTTCAAACCATGGAAAATCGGAGAAAAAGTCTGGCTAGAGGCCAAGAACCTAAAATTACAGGTTCCCTCCAACAAACTATCTCTCAAGAGAACCGGTCCCTTCAAAATCACCCAAGTAGTATCCTCCATCACCTACTGGCTAAAGCTACTGGCCCAATGGAAAATCCATGATGTATTTTATGCATCCCTACTCTCCTCATATCGGGAAACCATGGAACATGGACCTAACTTCACACAGCCACCACTGGAACTAGTCAGAACAGAGGAAGAATATAAAGTAGACAGCATCATCAACCATTGGGGGACCTCAGGGCAAAGGTGATACCTCATGCACTGGAAAGGATACACCACCTCTGAGCAGACTTGGGAAGTGGAGTCAAATCTAAGCAATGCTAAGGCTGTGCTCCAGGAGTATAAAAGATGGCATCGACTCTGATGGAGTTCCAATGCCCCAAGATATCTCTTTACTCCTGATCACTATCTCCCATGTTCAGACCACCCTTACCCAAGCTTGCCTACAAGTCTGCTATCCAGACCTAGATATCCCCACCCTCGCTGATGAACACCAGTGCTTCTGTCGTATCAATAGTTGCCCCTATCACTACCAGTGATAGATGTCATTCTGTTTCCTCACTCAACAACTTAGTAGACTCCCCCCTACCTCTTGCCAACTACTCTATGCATCCCTTCTCAAGAATGCTGAGGCCCTCAGAGCCTTGGAGCGCAACTCCTTCTTCAACTCTGACAACTCCCTCATATAACTCATCCACCTTTTCCAAGCATACACCTGCATTTGATCCTTGGTCACCAGGACCCCCTGGGGCATGACAGGTTCCCCTCTATGGGAACTCATTGTAGGAAATGCCCAGGACTCCCCACAGGTCACCACCCTCTCTGACATCACAGCCACCCTTCTTGAGGTTCAGGAATATATTCTTGACCTTCTCTATATCAATGGCTTTGACCTCTGTGTCACCCTTCTCCCCAGACATCACTTTGAGCATGCCATCCAATCCATCCTTGGGACTATGTCTGAGGAACAAAGAAACACCTTCCTCTCTGCAGATGTATCCACTCTAGGATACCTCCATTCCTGCCACAACACCCCAGCAGATCCTGTTGAGAATCTCAATGGAAGTCAAAGCCCTAACCGAGCTCATTCAAATCCTACAAAAGGAGCTCGATCGAAGTCTGCTGACTCCAACATCACCCTTGTCAATGGGACCACCACCCCTTCCCATTGATAACCCACCCCCGTATCTCCCCCAGTCATTTCCAAACCCACCAGGCATATCTGCAGACAATGCACCATGGTATTCACCAACAGTCTGCCCATCCCTACTGCCTCCACCCATACTCCCTCTCCACTGGGACAAGCTACAATGAGAAGCCCTCCTCCTTCCTCCATTCCCCTCATGGAACCTGCGGCCACCACTCTCTCAAACAATGCCAATGCAGTGGATGGTAATACCCATCCCCTGGACATCTCCTCCTCCTCCCATGATCCTTCACCTCAACCTGCCATTGTGCCAATGCATTGCTTCGAATGCAGCTCCATTGAGCACATATAAAGCAACTGCCCCCACTACCATTGCCCCTTTTGTCACTTGGTAGCCCCCAGACATCCACAATATTATTGTCCAGAATGACAGTGTACAAGCGTGGTACTCTATACCCTCGCACTTAGTCAGGCTTGCCCCCTCTAAGACACAGTTGACTCGCTGTTTGCCCAAGAAGTATCAGCCCATGCTTCAGGCTTCTGCACAATGAGCTACATCTGCAGAGTAGCAACAAAGCCTTTCTTCAACATATTTGAGTTGATGCCCTCTGGACCACACAATTGGGGAACTGGGAAGGTGCCAGTTGTAGATCAAGAAGGATTACATGGTCACGTGTCAACAGTTATGCAGGTCGTGTAACATAGAGGAGGAGTAAACGGCAATCTAAAATCTCGTTATAAATATTTATCTAGGATGAAACAGTGAAGATTTGTGCCTTATCAAAATGTTTGCTTCATTGGTTTTAGAAGTATCTTGCATGGCAGGAGAGGCCTTCAACAATGTGGCTAAAGACAGGGTATATTCAGCCTACTCAAATGCAATGAGAATAAGAACTGATCTATGGACACCTGGATTGTTATCAGCTGCTTCTTCCAAATTAACATCCTTTCCATAGGTGGCATCACATCCTGTTCCCAAGTCGATACCCTCTGAGTCCATAGGGTAATCATTCACTGCCATGCCATCTCCATCTGAGTCATTCATAAAACCACTGAGCCCCCTATTGGCATCAAATCCCTCAATTACATCGTCTGTTGGTTTGTCTTGAGGGAGAATGATGGGAATCAAGGTGGATTTCCTCCTAACATCTTCTTCATGACTGGATATCACTGTGCTAGCTGTTGGAGTACTAGTAGGGATAGGAGCATAATCAGATACTTTAGGGGCCTGGAGGAGAAAGTCTGAGTTAGTGAAAGACAATGACAGTACACTTTTCACCATACCTTGAGGAACGGCTGCCTGAGGCACTGCTCTACTAGCGCAGAGATCTTTTGTCTGCTGGAATGGAGGATTTTCAAAACTGTTGATGAAGTGATAGGGAGCAGGATTGAAAGCGGGGAGTTGGAATACTACCTAGTTTTTGTAAATAGGTCAGGGTTAACCCTAGGTTATGGCACCTTTTGAAGGTATGTATTATGCATTTCCAGAGGGTCTGGTTATGCGCAATAGGTGTATATATTTCAAACAATCCCTTATATGTACAATATATCATTGTTTGTATCATGTATTTCAAAGGGTACCTAAAATGTGTGATGTTAGTAGCAATCACTTATATGCCAGGAATATGAATTTAGACATGACATATAGATTACAAACAGTAAGAAAATCCTATAAGCAGTGTAAGTACAAGGGGTATTGACAGGATGAAGAATCATGTCCTTGAACTCTCTGTGGATGTACTTACATACACACTGATGTATGTCATATTGCACATTTCTGGAAGTTCCAAAATATACAATATGACATGCACAAGTGTGAAATGGGGTGATGAATGATTGTATTGCGCATTTCAGATAATCTCTGAAATACATAATAGAGTGTTGTATGGAAGCGAACATACTTACTAGTTATAATAGGAGTTATGAAATGGATGAAAAGGGACATATAGAGCTGATAGAGCTGCTATAACTCTGGAGGTAAATGATCATGTCCTTGAACTCTTTGAGGATGATGACAGTGGTATACTTATCTGCATGCTATGAGTATATGATCTGGTGTGTTGTATTGGAGCCTGAGTAATGGTGATGATGTGTGGATATAAATCTAACACAAGTATGAAAATGAGATGAGAAAAGGAATGACAGAGAGAGTATATATTGTGTTGTGACATAAACTATATACATTTATTTAAAACATATGGTGTCGCACATTTCAGGGGGTGTTGAAAATGCACAATACAATGTATCTAAATGAAATCAGTGGTAAATAGTACAATGATGTGTGTATCACACATTTCAGGGGGTATTGAAAATGCACAATACAACATATCTAAATGAAACCTGAGGTAAATAGTACGATATATGTATTGCACATTTCAGGGGGTATTGAAAATGCACAATACAATGTATCTAAATGAAATCAGTGGTAAATAGTATGATGATATGTGTATCATGCATTTCAGGGGCTATTGAAAATGTGCAATATATTTAAAAGTCCAATTTAGAATTGGATGATATGATATATAGCCTCACATACAGTATGTTATTGAGCAATATGCATTACAGCATATTGATGATATGAACAGACAGCGATGACTTCATATGTACATACAATATGATGAGTAGGATGAGATGGAATTGTGAGTGGATAGGATGTCATGGGTATGGAGGGTGGTTGGGGTTGCAGTGTACAGTATGAAAGCAAAGGAGGGGGAATACAGAATATAGAACTAATGATGAGATAGATAGAGGGAAGGGACAAGGATGGGATGTGTAATGTATAGAGAGCAAGGGAAGGGCAAGGAATGTGAAATGTAGAGAGAAGGGCAAAGGACAAAAGAAAAATAAAAGAAGAAAGAGAGGATTGAAAGAGACTTACTAATAGAAGTGTAATAATGATGGTGATGATGTGATGGTGATGTGATAGCAATAGGATAACAATGTGATGTTGACAATGATGAGCCACAGTAATGTAAGCAACAAGAATGAAAAAGCGATTGTATAATATTTGTGACATATTAGAAAGGAAGTAGAACAAGAACGAGAAGTGGAAATAGTGATGGGAATGGTACTGAGGTGAGGATGGGTGGAAGAGAGACTTACAATGTGTCAAGAGAAATGTATGTATTGCCACAACAAGCAAAAGCAATCTCTGAGGTATGAAGTGGGCATTAGAGAAGCCTCTTAGACATTTGGATTCACAAGTGGGAGTGATTGAGGTGGGTAATGAGGGGATGGGAGGAGAAGAGGAGGATGAAGAGATACAAGTACAATACTTACTACAGATATGGTAGGTGTGTAGATTCTGAAGTGTAATGCACAGAATCATGTGATAAGCTGAAAAAGGAAAGTATGATTGAAATGGAACAATGCGGCTCAGCTGTGGCTGACTCAAACACTGACCACATTGTGACATAGAACTCATTAGAACAGAGGAAAAGGAAAAGCAGGGAATATGGAGAGGAAAGCAGGAGGAATAGTAAGGAAAGGGAGAATACCTAAGTGGAGATAGCAGGTGAGTAAATGCAGTCAATGCATGGCGAAAGAGAACTGACTGCAAAGGATGGTGATATGAGGTGCATGGTAATTCAATAAAAAAACTAACAAGTACAGGTTGTAGACAACCAACCATGGACAATGAATGTCTTGGCTATCTGAACCCATGAAAGAGATGGCATGTCCCACTATCCATTACACTTGCACTGTCTTGAGGATCATAGCAGCTGCTCTGCAGGGTTTGGATTGGCTAACCATGCCTGAATTTGTGAGTGGCTTGACTCAGTGGTTGAGACTGAGGCTGTGAATGTGGACGTGGGACTGACTTATCTGCTCGATGGTGATATGAGGTGTGGTAATTTGATTTAAAAAACTAACAAGACAATGTAACAGGTGATAGAGAATAGGAAATGACAGAGACAACAACAAGAAAAGTGAGCAATCAAAGAATACAGAGGTGAGTAGATCACTATTTCCCAATAAAGACCATCAGGTTCATTACTATGGTTGGATCATATGATGTCCTGTTCTGCTTGCTAGCCACCAGGTACCCAACAAAGGCTTTCCAATGACTTGATATATTAGTTGTGACAATGCACAAATACTAACAGAAGGATATAGATATATAATGAAGAGTAAAAGCGAGATGGTAAGAACTAATGCAAACATTAGAAAGTCAAGGAGCAATGGACAGGGAGTGGGAGAAGTAGGTTGTAAGTAGTAGACAAAGTCAATTGGGATATGGATTATGGGTGGGAGGAGCTATTTACAGTATGTATAAAAAACTAAGGAGAAGACAACAACAATGTAATCTGGTGAGTAGATCTGGGATGATGTAGACAAATGAAGTGGATGTGTATTTGAATGCAAGAATATAGGGATGGGTATGAAAGGGTGTATAGGAAACAAAGTAGAACATATACAGTAAATTATACAGAGTACAAGGGATGTGTGATGCAACAAGGCAATATAATAGAAAAGAATAAAAAAGGAAGTGCAAACCTGTCATATCATGCATTTGGAGGACCCTATGAAATGCACAATACATATACATGTATGTATATATGTATGTTATTGACATCATTATATGGTATGTATTGTGCATTCCAAGGGGTCACAGAAATGTGGAATAGATGAACATTGGGTAGAAATATTGAAAATGAAAATATAAGATGGTATATGAAGAGTTTGTGGTTAACATACATGTGTTTATGACCCTAAAACACTATGTATTGCGCATTTTTGAGGGTGCCTGAAATGTGCAATTCATAGCATCATTGAAATCAATCAAATCAGACAAGTGGGATGTGTGGAAAAAGAAATCTCTTAAATATAACTGTTGTGTTATGGTATACAAACGGATGGTGATGAGGTGCATGATGGTGGATGTACATTCATTACGCACTACACATGATGCATACAACAAGGATTGTCAAGTACATAGCCCACTGGATAGCAAAACATGAAATACACAGTCTAAGTAAATATATGGAAAAAGTAATAAATGGCGATGGGGTAAGTAGCAAGCATGTCAACAGTAGAGAGTATGTAGAGTGAACCAAGAGACAAACAAATGGTGGGAGAGATAGTATGGCTGAATGCATGATATTGTGTATTTTCAGAATGCTGTAAAAGAAGGTTAGAGAGGCCACAGTATATTAATGAGAGAATGCTCACAAACGAGAGAAATACACCATACTATGTATCCAAGAAGGGATATGAAATGTGTGAGAGAGTATGTGCTGATCTGATGATATGAAAGGAAAGGGAAACAATAAAAATGAGAACAAGATTAGGAGGAGGGTCAGGGTATGGGGCAGTGTGTGGCATTGATCAGTATCAAAATGCAGAGAGACTAAGGGGATGGGAAATTATGTCCTTGAACTCTCTGGGGATATAGGTAGAGTACTCACCTGTGTACCATCCATGGACTCAATTCAGATACTTGAACAGGTGTGTGGAAAATGATATGTATTGCACATTTCAGAGACCCTGAAATGTGCAATACACAGCATTCTTGTGGACATATAGAAACTGAGGCATACTAGGAGTGCAAGCAGACAGATGGTGGAAATGTGGACTGATGGGATACAAACGTGGAGTTGAAAGAGATGTGGCATAGGGAAGGGGGTGGCACAGAATAATACATGAGTCAGACAAAAGGCATGAAGCCAGGCAGTGCATAAGATTGATGGGGATTAGAGATGTGACAGCCAGATAAGTTAAAGAGACTCACAGGACTGGTATGGCAATAATATAATATGCATGAACTCAATGTCAATGTCAACATGGTAAGAAATGGCAAGAAAAAAAAAAGAAACAAGGTGGGAAGAAGAAGACAAGCCGGGGGACAGGAAAGGTGAGTAATGGATGCAATTGATAAGCTCATTGGAAGACAATTTGAACAGAAGATGAAAGTATGTAATACTTTACTGCTGGATGAGTGACCAAGTGGGGATGGAAGTGAACAGCTGGAGGCATTGGTAATGCAAAAACAGGATCTTGAAGATTGAACACAAAAGGCAATTCTTGGGTATGCATGGCTGGATCTTATTGAGAACAAGGAAGAAATCTGGTTCGGGACATGAAACAATCACCCACTGCAGATGCAGCAGGTGGGACATCTGGTGCAGTCATTCTTGACGAAGGGGGTGGATTGGTTGACTTTCATGAAGGCAATATCATTGGTTGTGAAAAAATCAGATATGAGGACAAACACATATACAATGAGCTATGTGCCAGGTTCTGATGCAACAATTGATCTGCTGATATTGGAGGTACAAGACGGGGTGAAAGGAAAATAATGACTTGTTGTGGCGGGTGGACAACATCGCCTACATGCAGTCGAAGAATGGATGAAGACATTATGAAAACAATATACCAAGTATCTGAGATAATGCTGATATCTTGAGAAACAGGACAGCAATGTGATCACATCAGCAGATGTCAACCAAGAAAACCATGGGTGGAAACCGAAACATGATATGCTAGAGAAAACACTGGCCCTGGGTGGGCAGTGGATGATAGTGCTTTACAACAGAGATAAGCCAGATGAATCATAGACAGTATGTGATATCACACATTCGAGGACCCCCATGAAATGTGTGATACTGCATAGTAAGAATGACCCATGTAGACAAGAAAAATAGACTGACGTACGATGGTTACAGATAAGATAACCTGAGAGCTTGACCTCCATCTGTCGCAGAATGAGAGTGAACACATATATTGTCAGATGCCCAAAGAGGGTCTTATCCACCTGTTCCACATTCTAAAGGAAGAAAAGAAAATGTACCAGGATGTTAAGCCGAAGGAAGGCATAACGGGGCACCCTGCAAATAGACGGAACTGCTTTCACAAGATTATATATGGGTGATGATGGAGCAGATAGAGGGGATGGGAAGCTACCTGTTCAATGGCAAGTCAGACATAAAGCTATACCATTTCCACAAGACAATGCTTGGGATGGCCGGTGGGGTGAGTGACTAATGATCAGTGTTAGCATTGTCATTTGAGCATATAGCACTAATCAAATTGTTGCGATCACTACCCAGGTTTTATCTTATATGGCTGTACAGATGAAAGTATATATATATCAATGTTTCAACAATCTACTGGTGGATGAAAGGAAGGTGGACAAGTTGATCAATGACGTATTGCAAGACAGAGATAAGGAGAGGGGGAAGAGCACACGTTCTGAGCTGCACAAAATATACAACCCAATGACACTGGTGGCAAGGAACATGGAAGGTGCAACCGATATGGTATTTGCAGTACAGGAATGTATGGACGCCTCTTTCATATAACATCTCAGGTCTCAATCAGAGGTGTCAATGTTGTTTGGGAACCAGACCTCACACTGGTGGTTCAATGCCTATGAAGAATATCTGAAACAAATAACAGAAGAACTACCGCAAGTAATCAAGATGATCATAGCAACAAACACACCTATGGACAAGGAGGAGGAGTAAGGAATGCTGGCATCACTTGAATGGTGTGTCGTGAAGGTGAAGGTGATGTGGGGAATGATTATGATCTTGAAACAGGACATAAGGATGCCAATCATGCCATTTTTCACTTGGAGTATCTACACTCACATGATGCAGAAACTGGAGATGATCCTTGATGCACTGATGGAGGTAAGCCATAGTATATTCTGCAAGCACCCATATTTTGCACATTCCAGGACCCCATTGAAATGTACAATAGAGTGCCATCCACAGATTCCACACTGTATCGTGTATTTGAGAGGGTCATGGAAATGTGCGATACACATATGTATGACACAACTGACCTGATCTCTTGTGTTTGTAGTATTGCCTTGGTTTGAACCCATATGGGATCAACATGGTTCCTGCCATTGGTAAGTATTGATCACCGGGATCACCAAGCACAGCAATGGTGCAGGCTATGCAGGGTCACCGTGAAATCAAGAAAACAGACCAAAGTATGGCCATGCACAGAGTGAGTCCATATTTCATTCACTGTCCAATTTGTTTGAGACAATATATTGACAATGCTACCAACATCACAGATAATCTACATCATATGGGATGACTTTGCCTCTTTTGTGAATATGCAGCTTCAAATCCAAGATCTGTCAGTACTGCCGCACATTACAATTCAGAACAAACTACTTTTGATATTTGGTGTTGATAGCGAGGGGCAGATCATGAAAGACCTATGGAATGTGTGTGCAGCCATAAGTGAAGTCGCAGCAGGGAAGAAACAAGGGGCAGCAGCAATAGCAATCACAATGAGGAGGGGAAAGACGAAAGCAAAGGCAAAGGCAAAGGGAAAAGCAAAGGGAAAAGGAAAGGTGAAGGTGAAGGCGAGAGAACAAAGGACAAAGGGAAGGCAGACGCTGTCTGACGACAACACTGATGACAACAATAACAACATATATGACAATGACAGCCAGGGGAATAAGAGTGATGAGGACGAGGATACAAAGGAGGAGCACACTCAGCTCCACAATGAAAACATGATGAAGACATATCAAAACCTGATTGTGAAACATAAAGAGTGGACAGAGACACATAATGTACTCAGAGGAAGTAAACCAGATGGGCGAGAGAAAAATGCACCAGTCCTCAATTTCACCTGCTCACTACCAAGCTTTACTCAATCCTGGAAAAAAGGTGTCATGTCTCTTGAAGGACCACATGACCAGTGTGATGCGTGGGCTTGCACTCATGGATTGGACAACTTGGAAGTGGAAAAACATCATTTCTCAGTCATTCTCTCAGACCATGCAAATGTTTACAGCAGCAACAATCGCGGAATCAAGCCTAATTATCTTATATTAGCAGGAGATAATCTTATGTCATCCACAAGGTGGCGCAGCAACAGTGCATCTCAGGATGCAGGAGGCTGTGGCCAAATATTTCACACCCAAAGATCCTGGCCAGATAATGGAGCTTCATCAAACAAGCTTGAAAGATCTCCTTGGATCTGCCTCATAGGATTCCAAGGCAAGTACTAATGGAGCTCTACTGACAGAGGGGAAGCTACTCCCAACAAACTGTACTACTTGAGCAGACAACATCTATTCAATCACATCACATGGACATGGCATGACACTCCATGTCATCGAGGACAAGCTTGCAAAGCTTCAGTGTGATAAAGCTCTTGGGACCCAACAGTGCAACATCCAAAAGGCTATTGATGCAGTTCAGAACTTGCATGTTGCATGGCATAATCCGATGAGCAAAATGCACACCTGCAAAAACTCACAGCTTGATGATGATGTCACCTCTGCACTTCATACCCTTGTCACAGTGAGTCTTCCTACCTATGCCACACTCACAGTCCAATCACTCTTGTTTTTTTATTTTTGGTTTTTGTTTTTTATTAATTTACATTTTCTCCACAGGTGTTGAATATCAACACATACAGACAGCATGCAAAAGAGATGCACACTCTGGTGTTCAACCCACAGGAGTCCATGGCACCAAGGGAACGGCTTCACATTCATATTCAGTCTGACACACTTGACGAGAATCACATGGATGACCAATTTATGATGGGTGCACCTACATTGCTTCACCTCCTCAACATCCCTACCAAAATCCAATCAATATGGCACCTGGAAGAACTTTTGAGGAAGTACACCAAGTGGCAAGCAATGCAAGACAAGCGTTCCACAGTCTCCAAATTCGAGAAGAGTGGATTAGAGCCTGTATTGCCTGAGGTTGTGAATGCTAGCAACAACAAGAAGAATGACAACAAGGAGGAGAAGGAGGAGGAGGAGGACAGGGACACAGATGGTTTGGTGGAGGATTGCCCTCCTTCAGGCAAGGGATTGGATGAGGAGAAATAGGTGCATCGTCATTATGATTACACACTCTAATTACACTAATATGTATACTGTCGTCTATATTGTCATCTAACATGCAGGGTTTCAACTTAGAGGTGTTTAATGACCTCCCAATGATGTCTACAGGGGATTTTATCTCTGAAATCAAACCCCCTTATATGCAGCTCCCCACACATGTGCCTGAAGGTGAGTAGACCCATCAGCCTCATGGCATCCTCATGCCACTCACCATGACTCATCCAAGATCTAGATTGCCTCATGCTTGCCTGCAGGATCACACATGTTAGTCTAGACAAACACATGTTCACCTCATGCCTTTATCTATGACTCCTTTGCCTCATGTACTCCTCATGCTATGCTTCTCTTCCATTCTATGGCTGTACTGATACACATGTTTGCCTCATGTTTGCCTCACCGATCATGCATGTAGCATAGCATATCGTTAGATCTAGTGTATACAAGTGTAAACCCCTAGACAGTATATAAAGGCCCAAGTCACCGCCAGAGGACCTCAGTCTTGTCCTCTTGGTCTTTCCCATCTTTACTGGTTGACTACAAGAGCTACTTGATTCATCCTATTGTCACTCTTGATTGTTGCTAGAGCCTTCCAGTAAGGCCTGGTCATTTCACTATGCACATACAGGAAGTGGTCGTGTGCTTACAAGGATATTGATGGACCAAGCATGGTTGAGTCTGTTGGTCATATATGACAGGCTCCCATGCACCTCAAACTCAGTCATGCAAGCTGGCTCATTATCATCAGGAGTGGTTAGCATCTGATGGGAAAAGTGGCCTGTGTATCCCATCATGCACACACCACTTACAGCATCACAATGGTCACAAGAGTTCACATATGGAAAACCATATTACTCAGTACATTTGACATGATTGTACATCAATTGATGTTGTATGTGTATTGTGCATTCCAGGACCCTTGGGAAATGCGCGATATGACCTAGTTTGTTGATACTTGTGTATTGCACATTTTCAAGGGGTCCTGAAATGCATGATACATACTATGTGGATGAGTCAATATTGTTTCTTCCATCTTTTAAATTCTATATAGGTCATCAACTGTTGTCTAATTTTTTTTTGTGTTTGAACAGAGCTACCTTGCATCATTCACAATCAAGTTGGCCATGAAATACCTTCCTGAGAATGATCACAACCATCCTGAATCAAGTCCTGTGTGCTGCATTGCAGTCTATGCTGGAGAGATTGTGCTCAGGAACCTTGTCAACAATGTGAGGACACTTGTGAAAAATGCAGTTCTACAGGAACTCATGCCAATCATTGAGGAGGGTGGTCTTGACGCTGCTGCAGCCACATCATGCAAGAAAGCACTCCTGCAGTGGTTCAAATCTGATCATCC
This sequence comes from Boletus eberwhitei, assembly GCA_038090915.1. Classification (NCBI taxonomy): domain Eukaryota; kingdom Fungi; phylum Basidiomycota; class Agaricomycetes; order Boletales; family Boletaceae; genus Boletus; species Boletus eberwhitei. Next base: position 14,134 of record JBBPNO010000102.1, read on the forward strand.
ATTGTCACTCGATCAAGACATACATCCTGCACTTATTGAGGCAGTGGTTAAACTGGTGAACAGTATGATGGTACTCAAGGCAACCAAACCATCCTCGATTAGCTTAACGAGGTTTGTCAATGACATGATCACACATTGCAAGGCAGTAAACCCCTGCTGAAAATCACCATTCATGGTCGATGGACAATTCTTTTATGTTACACAGGCTGTGATACATGAAGTGGAGAACTTTGCTGCTTGATTGGGAAGCTGTACAAGAAAGGAACTGGAAGCCATCATCTGTGATGGTTTCGTGATGGCATGTCATACACTTAAGATCAACCAAGTTCCATGGTCAGAACCACCCATCATGGGTCATTGGGGTACTCTATCCACACATATGGTTCATAACATGTGGATGAGCTTGGAGGTGAAAAATCCAATAGGAGTGGCACCCACATCAGCAGTAATCTGGGCCCATGACCACACGCCTGCCGCAATCATGCATCGCACCTCACTAAACATCATTGCATTAGATAGTCATGAGGACTGGTCTGCACTTGAGGTTGTGCTGAAATCATTCCACACGGTACTACACAAGTCAGTTCCACTGCATGAGATCTTGGAGGCAGCATTCAAGGGGTCTAGCAATGAAAACTACATAGTGGAGGATGACCTCCTGTGTTGCAGTTGGTACAGAACTGTTCCTTGGCATCGCTGATGGTGCAGTCGTCAGTGGGGTGGCTGGATCCACATGTGCTACAGGTTGCAGGTTTGGGGCAGTCCTTTGCGAAGTGGGATTGGTCCCAGGAGTGGCAGTTGTAGCAGCAGTTGGGTTCTGGTAACTGTTTGTGAGCGCAAATGTTTCTCCCTTCAACATTAAGTCCTGACTGCAATACTTTGTTGGTTGCCTCTTGTGTGGAGAAGAAGGCGATCGTGTGTGCTACTTTTTGGCCAGGCTTATAGAACTTTGGGGGTTTGATCCATTTGACAGCTGTCAAAGTGTCATTACTTATGCCTGATGCTTTTTCAATGTTGTGGATGGCGTTTGGGATGTTAGTGTTGAGGGTAGTTGGAACAAACTCCATCACCGTCTTGTATATTTTGATGATGAATGACATCTTTGTTCCAAACAGGTGGAGGAAAGCACTTTGGTTCTCTTTTCTTTTCATCCAGTCTGCGCTGTATTGATAGTTGAGTTTGAGGCTGATTTTGAGGCCTCATAGTTTCTTCATGCTTCAGAAAGCTGTTTAGGGAGGGACATCCTCGCCTTGATTCGTTAGGCCTTCTATTGCGAGGTTAGCTTTAGTTATCAGTTCCTTTTCTGTCAGGTTGAAGAGGTCTTTAGACTCACATTTGATGGTGATTTGGCAGGATTGGGCCTCACTCAAGGCTAGGGCTGATGCATGTTGCAAGAATATGCCATTCTTGAGTGCATTTGCATATGGGAAGTGAGGAAGAGGGTTGTTATTGTTGGTGGGGGTGGAGGCGGTGGTGGAGGCGGCGATAAAGGTGGTGGTGGTGGTGGTGGAGAGGGCAGAGGGGAGGGAGGCAATTTCCTATAAAGCAGTGCAAGCACTTTCTGTGGCCTTGTTCAGGGCTTTTGTGGATAGCTCGATTGAGGCTTTGATCTCATCAGTGACTCTCAAGATTCTAGCGATCTGGGACTCCTGTCTTTCGATGATTTCTTCCAGTTTTGCCATGTGGTCAGTGGCATGAGCCTGGGGTCCTTCCTTGTGTGCTTGGGGTTGTGTTATGTTGTCAAGGGCGACAGAGATCACCTTTAGGATTTCCTTGTGCAGTGGGGTGAGGGAGGGTGCTGAGATGGAGAATTTGAGGATTGCATCTGATATGGTTTTGGTGGATAGTCCGTGTTCAGGGATTTTGAGGCTGAATTGGGCAAGAGTGCGGTGTGCTTCTGGAAGGCCTTTAGGTGGAGGTGGATCGAAGGTTGTGAGGATTTCAGCTCATTTTCTGTTGGAAAAAACGTAACCATAGTCCTCTTTGATTTTGGCATTCCTAGTGCCGGGTTGAGTTCTGGTGGGGGTTCTTGATATTGGTCTTGATGAGTGCTGGTCTTCTTTTTCACCGAAAGTTTTCAGGGTCCTAGTAGCAGTGCCACGTGGTACAAGAGAAAGAATCCCCAATGGGTGTTTTATGATGCACAAGCCTCTCTTCTTTCTTTTAAACCATACATTTCCTTTCTGTTTTCTTTTTCATGTACCTTTTTTTATCCGTAAATACACCAACCTCAAGTTGCTTTGCGATAACACCTGACTTTATCTAACACCTTCTTTTATACAGTGCTATTTTCTATCTGAAGCTACTATGTAGCATCTTTACAAAGCTCTTCTTGATTGCCTAACCCAATATATCTTAGGGTTTTCATTAATAGATTAATGGAAATAAATCGTTGATCTGAATCTTGCATCCTTTACCGTTTTATCTTGTGCCGCTCATCATAGAAAACATATGACAGGTCCATGTGTACCTGATGAATATTTCCTCTTAAAGCCTCTGAGATGTAACTCTCAGTCCGTTCCTTTCCCCCATCTCCAATCTGTTTGGAACCTCCTTTCCATGTCGTATCTCACTGTTGATCCTGCCTCCTGAGTTAACATCCTTCCTTATCATGCAATCCACATCCAAATGCCCATTCTGCCTCAAATTCATGGTTGACACATTGTGGCATATTGATACCCATCCTGAGAGTCGTAATCTGACCCTCTTTGTTTTCAGTACACAAGCCCTTCATGCCTACAAATCACTGCTAATAGACCATCTTAATAGATAAGGTGTATATCTCATGGAGAACAAGCGCAGTTATCAATGCCCCCTCTGTCCAACTTCTGCTTTGCCATTGGAGCTCTATGTACATTTTTAGTCCCATTTTGCTCTAGAGGTATGCAGGTTACTATTGATTTGTTTCAACTGATCTCGAACCTAGTATCATATCTAGACCTCTGGTGATGACGAATCTGCTGCTTCATTGCAAACCGAAGATTTATGCGAATCTCAGTCCTTCAAAAAACGCAAGGTGATGCAAAAAACTCCTGCCCTTCAGCATGATGCTGCTCTTGGGTCAGTATCACAACACCAATGGCTGCCCCCTGCGCTCTCCTTGTCTACCCCATCCAACATTAACAAAAGGCTGAATTCTTTGCTTAAGCACCTACTTAACTGGCCCAGTGGATGCAGTCTTTCCCAAACCCAGCACTGTCACAGCTTTCAATCCATGTCCATTGAAGAACCAAGCACTCCCACACCTAATCCTCACTCCTATACACTGCCATCATTGTTAGCCTCAAATCACCATTAACTCTAGCAACATTCCTCTCCCAATGCAGTCAAGTGTCTATAAACTAATTTAAAAACTACTCTTTCATCATAGTGTTCAGTCGTTTCCAACTTTCTTAACTCTCACAAGTAAACTTGCATGGCACATATGCTCCTTGCTTGCTCTCCGCTTCACCCCCACAACTTGCTTAAATTCTGCAATCTCATGTTTTGGTTTGGATCCCCAGAATACAAGAACTTTCGGTCAGCCTTTTGGTTATCCAATAACCCCAGGAGGTGTGCATCTTGTGGATGCCCAAAGATTGACAGAGTGGATCATCAAAGGTCTTGGGATGGCAGTGCTTGATTATGCAAAGATAAGGATCTTCAAGAATGGGTTCTTGGGCTTGCATTTTACATGTGGGAGGTTACTCTTTTATGTGACAATTTTTGAACTCCTCAGAATCCCTGCAGATTCTTTCACAGATGGAGACAATGGATGGAATCAATTTGGTGCATGGTTAGGATACAAGAACAGTAGGAACCTCTTTTGAACTGCCTCCAACATCAACAAACTCTTTGGCAAGTTTTAAAGCATTCTGGTTAGACTAGGCTATTTTCTATGCACTGTAACCATGAATCGTTGTAGTGTCTTGTGATTGACAGCCAATGTACTCAATCCATGGCTGATCTTTACCCCAACTACCAACAACCTCTGTGACTAACATATGAATAGCAAATTAAACCAACCCGTCTCCATTATTCATGAGGCTAAACATTCTGGAACATTGCTATGGTACAACCATCAGTTGTGACTGACCCATAGTTATGTGTTTTACATGAACAAACACCCACATCTCCTAACCTACATCCAGATTCCCACGTTGTCTCCCATTGACAATGTCTCTGAACTGACCACTACGCTGCATGTGAGCTGGCTTTGATTCCCATGACAGCAGTTGGCTTCTCTGACCCCTTGACTTTGCTTGATTTCTTGATTATCACATAGATGATGCAAGTTCAACCACTTTACCATTGCTGCAGATAAATTGATACAATGTTGAGTTTTGTTTGATGTTGTTTTATTGTTTTCGTGAGTTGATTTTCTGCTCTTGTAACCTTTGCATTTCAATGCCATCTGCCACCTTACCCACCATCAAGACATCTTTGTTCCTCTCGCCTGTAGGTTTCATTGACATCCATTCTGAAAGCGTCTTCATAACATAATCCAAATAATGCTGAAACCCTTACCCTCTTGCATCCCGGTGGTTCAATTTCACACTTCTGTAAATGCCACTTTTCAAAGAGAGATGAAGCATGCCCTGTCTGGTCATAGCAACCATGAGAACACCTCCTTAGACAACTCCATCAGTTTGGCCATCGACATAATCCTCGTGTCAAAGGAGAAAGATGATTTGCATCTATCGACTAGGCAGGCTCAGTTTTTCGCCCAGAGGAGAGCAAAGTGAACTAAAATGAAGGTGGACCAGCCAGGGATTCCTAGGTCATCTTTGTCTAAGAAGCACCCTAATGCATAGGATGTTCCCATACAGTTCAATGCCAAAAACCTTCAAGCAGCCAAAGAGGCTTTTGTCAGTCGACAGCTAACTTGCAAGCAGCTGAAAAAATACCTGCTGGAGGAGTTGTTCATTGAAGGGTTTCATGTGATCAATTGGGATGAATGGTATGTCAATTTGATCAGTCATGAACCCTCTGTTGTTCAAATCTTTATCAGAGCCCCTCATTGTGATTGTTGATGAAGAGGATTGAATCATCTCCATACTGGCTGGTCACCCACAGGGTGAGGACTGGAACAACTTACAACAGTGAATAAGCAACCTACTCCGATACCCACCCCATGGTCTAGAAGCTGCTCGCCATGAACAGAGGGGTGATTTTGTCTTCGTTTCTTCTGGAGTTTCATATGGGGGAGGTCAAACGGTATGCATCTCCCAAAGTGAACATACTATGCCTTTGCTCACATACATAGGCACCTGGGAGTCTATTGCATGGTACATCCGAAAAAGCCCTGGTCAACAAACTTGTGACCGACAAGGCCTTTATTTGCACTGCCAGATTCATGTGTAGTAGGTATCACCGCCATATCTCCTGCCCACCTCTTACCTTAATCCCAGATGCATTTATGTTTTACACACTGAAGCTTTATTCGAAATACACCAAACATCTCAATCCCCTGTTCAACAGATACTTCCATCTCAAAAAGCCATTCCAGAACAGCATCTTCCCCACCTGCACTTTCAACTGTGGTTCATGTGTCATTACAGTGGAACACATCAACAGCACTAATGGTCCATTTGGGTTTTGCACCATCTTTGCATGTGGCTCATATGATTCCAGTAAAGGAGGTCACTTGATTCTTTTTGATCTAGGCCTTGTGATTGAATTCCCCCCTGGATCCACTATTCTTGTACCCTCTGGCATACTGTGTCACGGAAACATCACTATTTGGGCCAACGAAACAAGGCAGTCGTTTATGCAGTTCTGCCCCAGTAGTCTTTTGTGTTGGGTGGCTTACAGATTCAAATCAGCAAAGATGTCATTGGATGCAGAAAGAATGGTCTTTGAACACAGTCATGAGGAGCATTGCAAATGTGTGGTTGGTTTATTTTCCAAGCTAGATGGTTTAGAGAACGACAGAAAGCTCATATTTAAGCTTTGATAGTTCCCACATAGTATATGACCTGACTTTTTTGAGCTGGAAGGCATGACTGACAAGCATTTGCCCTGGCATCTGTAGTGATGCTGGGCTTGAGTGGTGCCAAGTTGCAGCTTGGGTAATGCAATAGTGCAGTGGCTACTATCTCTTCTCTGCAGGATCACCTTGACTGTGCAATACTGTAGCCATGTTACAAATCTTGTTACTCTGTGTGCTCTGACTAGACATAGTATGATTTTTTCAAACACACAGCGCATCAATGCATTGGGGTGAGAGTCCAAAAAAAAATTGCAAGTTACAAATCGGTCCAAAGTGATTATTTTTTTGGTGGTGATTGGGGGATGTAAGAATGCATACATTAGTAGTGGGAATTCTTGGATAATCACGTGGTCCACAGTTTGTGTCAGATTAGGATACTCAGGGTGTGTATGTTGCTTTTTATTTTTTTTCCTCCTTAACCCTTGTCGAGTTGAACTACAGAATGCTTGGACTTTTATTCTTCACCCTTCCTTGTCGATTTGAACTGCAGAACGCTTGGATGCTTGGGGGCCTTCTACCTTGCTCCTTTGCTTTATTGGTTTCGCCATCCATCCACAGAACACTTGGGTTTTTATTCCCCACCCTTTCTTGTCGATTTGAACTGTGGAATGCTTGGATGCTTGGTGCATCCTTTCTATCTTTCTCTTTCACTTTAGAGTTTCTTTATCCAACCCTGTTCTCATCAATTCAAACTGCAGAATGCTTGGATGCTTGGGGGCCTTCTACCTTGCTCCTTCACTTTATCGGTTTCACCATTCATCTGCAGAATGCTTGGGTTTTTATTCCCCACTCTTCCTTTCATTCTTGTCGATTCGAACCATGGAATGCTTGAATACCTGGTGCATTCCTTCTATCTTTCACTTTCACTTTAGGGTTTCTTTATCCAATCCTGCCCTTGTCAATTCAAACCATGGAACACTTGGATTTTTATTTCCCACCCTATCCTCATTGATTCAAACCGCATAATGCTTGGATATTTTGGACCCTCTACCCTTCTTTTTCACTTTATTGATCTCTTTACCCGCCCCTGACCTCGTTGATTTGAACCCAGATGCTAGCAGATTATGCAATCAGACCTCAGGTAAGTGCCACTTTTGGTCCTCATCACAGAGTAATATGACACGCCAGTGGTGCCACTACCATCCTTTCATGACATGCACAAGAAGGATGTAGAGTGCAATACCAAGAAAATAATAACAATGCCATGGTGACATTGAGCACACACTGACATGATGTGCATTCCATCACACCCATGCCATGGCTACCACTCATTCCACCATGCAATGTGCAAGGCCACGAGAATGATCATTGACCCAACAGCACAACAACAACACCACCATGACATTGACACCCAGGCTGCTACCACCATTACCACCACCCCACCGTTCCCTATGCTGAGGATGACCTGTGATTCCACATGACATGCAACTGATGGCAGTCCAGTATACACTACAACTATGTTGCTTATTGTACACCATACTCCATTTTCAGGACTTTGCAATTGTAAATTTATATATTGTGAATCGCAATGCAGATGTATCTGTATGATATTACCTAGTACTCAGCAAATATTGCACTGAATCATCAGTGCACCCGATGCTTAACACTCATAGACAACCCCAACTTTCAGTAATTAATTGTCTATAATTCAGGCATGGATTTGCGCATTTCAGCTATCAGTTGAGCACTGGATTCTGGTGTTGAATGACTGATTCTCGGTTAGACTACTAAAATCCAGAGGATTCTATAGCTGTTTTTCATTCATTCTACTACCCACAGTGACTGCAGCCTAGCACTCTTTCCATTCCCCTGATTAGAGCCATTAAACATCCATTTTTGTCCCAACCTTTGTCAGCCCGATCCTTTTTGAAGTGCCATCAAAGCACCATCTAACTACTCTCTGGCAGCCTACCTCATTGAACATTTGTAAGTTCCTATGCGTGACTGATGGTATAACATTTGGGGTAAACCAAAAGGCACTGCTTAACTAGCCACATGGCTTTATGTGTGACTGACAAGTGGTGTGACATGCCTCACAGGAAGTTTAAGCAGCCCTGCTATGTCCCTGGCTGACATGATATCGGTAGCATGACTGAGCTGTAGGCATCAACAAAGCACCCTTCCCCCAATTTGTTTATCTGACATAAACAAATGCCCCAATTCCATGCACACCTTCTCTATATCTAATGCCAGTGATACCTTACTTCTTTCTAACCATAGCATTTGCGTTTCTTGGTAATTTGCTGTTATTTTGGCTTTTATGCTAGCTTTGCAGTAGATGAGTGCCATTCCATCTCGTGTGGAAAAAAAAGCCTTGATTAGGGCTGCCATGCAACCAATTTGAGATAATCAGACCTACCCATTAGGATCTCTCAACACTCATCAGAAGCAGATATGAGACATTTATTTTGCTTTGAATGACGACCTTATATGTGGGCTGACCCTCAAGGGCCTCAATGACGAACAACTCGCCACTCTGCAACTCAACTTCATTCAAAAGTTTGATGAAATCTGGATGATGCATAGGATTAGAACTTCAGGTTATGAGTACTTGAAACCATATCAGAATCCACCTGTCTATAGACCATCTTGAGGTGAACAGTCATTGGAGTAGCCTGCAGCCATGGCTCTGATTCAAAAGCAAACCTCGATCTCTGCCCATCTGTGTTGCAAAGAGGCAGCTGAAAGAAACTGCCAGAGCTGATGATCTAACAAAGACATGTGTCAGATAGGTAAGGCCATAAGGGGGCTGATAAACCTGAATTCCACCAAAAGGGCGATTAGAGAAGCATAGTCGACGTGCAACAGCATCAATAAGATCTAGGTATACTGCGTTAATCATGAAGACTGAAATAATGTGCATTAACAAGTGGGAATAGGATGGGGGAATAGCTTATGCTCATCAATTAAAAGGACATTTGTCTCGATCCATTAATGGTGTGTAGCTGAATGCCTCATGGCTCTCTCCATCACTCTATTGATAGTGATGAATGGATTACTGAATCCTGCCCATGAGTGTAGGATTTGTCCTGATGAGTTGATGATGGATAGTAAATGGTACGGCACATGGGCTTACTATGGATTCCTGCAGCAGCCATTCCAGTACTAGCCATGACCACTGCAGCAGCACAATACCCATGCTTGAAAAAGAAGACACTACAGATCTTGGTGAAAAGATGTGTCTTTTCAGTTCCTGTGAGTGTGTAGGCAGGCGGATAAGTAGAGGCCTTGTAGGAGATAGATGGCATGTACCATGTTGTGTCAGAATGCCTTCACAGCACTCCATCGATGTTCTCCAGGCCCTTCACCATCCACCAGATCTGCAGCTTCTCCCTCTTTCTCAGCCAGTGGAACTGTATGCCCTTCGATCCCTGGTGGACCATACCAATCATTGCCATCTCCATCAACTTTCCGATTCCCTATATGAGTACCAAGCAGTTGATGGCACAAGCCATCCCCAGTCTCTACCATATTACAGCGACATGCCGGTAGATGTCAACCTTTTTTTCAAAGTTGGTACCCAGGTCATGCTACATAGGAATCTTGATGGCAGCCTGTTCAACAGCTCTATCGGAAATGTCGTATCATTTCACCAGGTCAAGGAAATATTCAGGTCTAGAAATGGCCATGCAGGTTATGGAGATGGTTGCGCACATCAGATCGACCCCTCTTTGATAGGTCTGCCTTCTGATCCATCATCCCCCTACTACCCCCTTGTTTGCTTCAAAACTGACTCAAAGGTCGAGTTTGTATATTGTCATCCAGAGCTATTTCAGGTGGAGGATTTGCATGGACAGATCATTGCAATGCATATACAGGTCTTTGATCCATTGATCTTCTCTCATCCACTGACCAGACATACCAGGTTCTACTATGTCTTGCTTGGACCATGACAATACACAAGTCCCAAGGGCAGACCATACAAAAGCTTGTCATTGATTTCAGTGGCATATTTGCCCCTGGTTCGTCATATTGTATCCAGCCAATTGTCAGTCTCACTCTTTTTTTAGGTCAAGCTTACGTTGCTCTCTCTAGGGCACAGTCCTTGCAAGGTTTCCAGGTGATCAATTTTGACCAGCATCAGGTGATTCTATTTCCCTTCATGTGCTCGTTCAGGCTGATCTTTCTAGAAATAGATTAAAGTTGATTCTTTGGTGCTTTGTCAGCATCTTGAAGTGTTTGGAGAGGATTTTCTAGAAGCATAACGCGCCTTCTTTGTCATTTCTACTATATAATTCTTTACCTGCCATCTGTCTGCCTGATCATGACTCTTTTACAGCCTACTGCATTTCTACCGTTCAAAGTACACTGGCATCTTGATCGCCATATGGATAGCTACTCTTAAGATACATCCTCAATGTGCCTCCTCACAGAGCTCTATTGATAGACAAGGCATATCTTTGGTTGCTTGGTAGGGGGTTTGAGGTGGTGGATCGCCCATTGCACTATTGAATGTCATACGTGACTGACTCTATCAACCAACTGGGACCATGCACAATGCTTCAACAGTTTGGATGGCTGAAACAATATACTAAGCCTGCTCGGACATTATGATAACACCCATGCCTTCACTCTTAAAACATGTGGTGAAAATCTGAATTGCAGGTGCTCATTCATCTTTGTGAATTTTTAGCGGTGGTACACGTAAATTGTGACTGACATGTTATGTTTCTATGTTCCTGACAGCCTAGTAACAGTTTATCAACACAATTTTGTCCCTATGTTTATCTCTACCGTTTGTCCAAGTGATGCATCCATCCTGTGGACATAACATGACCGATTTTATAACTCTTTAGTCATTATGGATATAATATGACCGGTTTTGTAACTTTTAGTAACATATTACATAATACAATATAGTCACATCCTTGTTCATTTTGCCACATCCAGTCTCTACCTTCTTCTTTTCACCCTATGATCCCCACATCCCAATCATCCTCTCATCATCAACACCACGTTGTTCTCATGTCACGGTCTCCATCCACCCCCCCATTCTTCAAAACCTTCGCCCTTCATCATTCCCAAACAAACATGTTCCCAAACTGAGGAGTCAGATGACTCCAGGTGCAAAATGAAGAGGTCCAAAGCAAGAGACAGGCAATGTTGCCACCGTGCTCAGCTGTAAGTGGCAATCTGCTTTCATTATGTTCCACAATAATGTCTTCTAGAACTGAAGAGCAATTGGAGGAGAAGAGGGCACAGGATTGCCTGTACAAGGAAAAATCAAGGTATGTTACAATTTTCTCCCCCAAACACCCTCCTTCTAACTGCCCTTCTTAGAGCAAGGAAGTTGGCCCAAATCGCAGACCCCACCCCATCACCATCCAAACCCAGCAGTTCACAAAATGTTGTACACCACCCCAATAGTGAGGGCTGGAATAAACAAGACGATGGCTCTAACGATGAGCCTTACCATGCGTATACCACGATCAACAACATACTTGCCAGTGAAGAAGATGAGGAGGAACCCAATGAAGCACCTCAAGAACAAGATGCCAATTATTTGGAGGGGTTCCCAGACTACCAAAACCCTGGTTGCTTTGATGAAGAGGAGGCTCAAGAATCTGATATAGCCGACGATGGTTCTGAATCTGTCAATGAAAGGGACATGTTTGGTGAGTGGTTCATCAAGGAGAAGGAGGACCAACCTACGTTCGCACACCACAATGACCATGATGATTTCAACCCCCATCTTCTATATTCAACTCCGCCCCTTCCCCTACTTTCACCCACTCCCTGCATTTCCAATCATTACAAGACCTTGTGAAAGGAGTTCTCGGAGTTCAAGTCAGCGCCAAGGCCGAAATGGTTACATGGACAAGCGGCCAGAGGACCATTCTTCCATATCTGGAGAATGAAGGTGGGTCTTATATGAAGAACATCCTACAAATGGATGGGGACTATGTAGCAGATCTTGCATGTGCTCCAGAGGTGCTTCCTTCAAGCGACCTTGTCATCTTCCTATCCAGAGATATACAGGAAGAGGACATTCTCCAGATTGCACAAGAAGCATTATCGAGAAACAAGGCCATTGTATCCGCCTGATGTGGCAACTGTGCTCTAATTTAATCCTAATCAGGAAATGGTTGATTATGATGAGAATGCATGCAGAATCAGATAATCCTAATCTAATATTCAGTAATGTATATTAAATCTGTGCATCCCTGCATGATCTTTGTGCATCTCAGTTAGACTAGAGTTGTTGGAATCATACATTCCAAAAAACTCAGAATGACCAGAATCACTGCAAATGCATGGAATAACATGTAGTGGACATTTTAATCTAATTTATCTTCCTACTCTTGTACTATGCTGAAAGTGGTCCAGCCATCCTGGTCACTTATTGCCCTAGGCTGTAATTTATACAAGTATTAATTGATAATAGTGTACAATGCAAGAAATAAATACTAAAAATTACCATACATATCCAGAAATACCATGTCCTTATCTTCCTCTGCCATGGCAAGGACTTCAACCTGTTCAGCCCCATCTGAGTAATATGACCTGTGATTCTTAACAGTGTTCTTTGCATCCTGGATTGTCATACCAATAAGTTTGAGGAGGTATTCAGCTGTCCTTACTGCAAACATAATCTTTCTTCTCTCTCTTCTTTAGCAAGGGCAGAGGTGTCCTTCATCACATTCTGGGTGCTATTGAGAATGATAAGAATCAGGCTTAAAAGACTCCATTTACCGATGGTTCCTATGATATAGGAAATGGGTATTGGTTGGTCAGAAACATACAATAGATTTGACACTTACTTTTTTTTGATCAGTACCGTAGAGTGATGAGCATCTGGCCCAAGGTACAGAGGAAGCCAGGGAGGTCATCATTCATAAGGGAGTTTTTGTTGTTGAGAAAACCGATTGAGAGCATGGCATGTGTGAGATGCATTGTCTCATAGTGATAAAAGTACTCTTCACTAAACATGAAGGATACTGGGGTATATATGCAATGGAGAACACCTGGAGGCTGGAACCTAGGTGGAGCATGGTTCAATACACTGGTGAAAAAAAAAAAAAAAAAAAAAGATGAACTCACAATATGTTGCCTCTCTCCAAACAGACAGTGGCTACATGAGGGGACTAGTCTATCATGGTGTGGAATACTTTGACAAGATCTTGAAGATCTTGTGGACATTTGTCTCATTTTGAATGCATCACATCCCAAATCTTTGCTCTGAAATTTCCAATGACATATGTACACATTCCATAGCAGTCATAATAGGGGAATATTATGAATCCAGGGTGAGTAACAAGCCTTCAACTATGGAAGATTCATGTTGAGGAATGGATGATGGTCAGTTCTTGTGACTTGATGATGATAAAAGGTAGATTCTTCTTTTTCTTCACCTTTTGAGTGAACCTGAGGTGCATTGTTTGATTCCATGCCATGGTTGAGTCAACATTGAAGGACTTAGGTTGAGATCTTTTGCATACATGGAAATGTCCTTGACCAAGTCAACAAAAGTTTTTAAGGTCATGGTTTGATGAATGGAAATGACATCATTAGCTTTCCAGTTGATAGTGAACCATATGGCATCGGCTCAGTAACATCTTTGGCTCAGAGATCTGAACTGGAGTTCCATGAATGCCTTGTAAAACTTCATACTCAAGTTGGGGTTCCAGCCTTGAATGACGACCAACATAGAGTGTGCTATATACAACCATATTTTGCCTAGAAGAGTTTTCCAAGCCCATTCCACATTGTTGTTGTTGTTGTTATCATTGCCTGGGAAATACAAGATTGAATCAAGCTTGAGCTCGATCATAAATTCATTCATTTGAAACATGTCGGATCTTGGGCCACAAAGTTCTGAGCTGGAGCATTGAGGGATGCTCATCTTGCAAGCTCCTTTGCCAGTAATCCCTCCTCATCCTGCAAAATAATGTTTCAATCAATATGAAATGTCACTTTAATAGAGTGGAGTGTGAACTCACCTTTTTACACCCTCTTCCCATGAATGGCATGAATGTCTTATATCCTATGTGTCAAATTATCATTTCCAAGCCTTCTAGGAACTCCTTGGAAGCACGAACAAATTATGTCTAATCTCCAAATTTAGTGTCAGGCATATATTGAGAATCAGGTACTCAATGAATTCTTATTTCTGAAGCAGCCATAAGTTCTGTCATAACCATCAGTTCTCTGGACTGTGATAATATTATTTTGCATTCTTACTTTGTCTATTGTGCCTTCCCGCCTCCCCTTCTGTTACAGACCACATTATTTTTCCCTTTATTTCTACTATTTTTCCTGATTTTATACATTGACTTTTGCATTTAGCCCCTATCTTTTACCCCTATAATCCAAACCTGCCAAATGCTCAAGCCCATGCAGAGATCTAGGCCCATTAACCTCATGGCATCCTCATGCCATTCACCTTGACTCATCCAAGGCCTAGATAACCTCATGCTTGCCCGCAGGACCACACATGTTAGTCTAGACAAACACATGTTTGCCTTATGCCTTTATCTATGACTTGTCTGCCTCATGTACTTCTCATGCTATGCTTCTCTTTCATTCCATGGCTATACTGATACACATGTTTCCCTCATGTTAGCCTCATCAATCACACATATAGCATAGCATATCGTTAGATCTAGTGTACACAAGTGTAAACTCCTAGACAGTATATAAAGGCCCAAGTCGCCACCAGAGGACCTCAGTCTTGTCCTCTTGGTCTTTTCCCACCTTCACTGGTTGACTACAGGAGCTACTTGATTCATCCTACTTGTCATCTCTTGATTGTTACTAGGGCCTTCTGGTAAGGCCTGATCGTTTCACCTGCTATTTCCCCTCTTTCTATTTTCCCAATGTTTCTCTCTGCACAATGATAAACTCACATGCAGAGCTGAGGAATGGTGGGAATTACTACAAGTAATAGGGGAAGCCAACCCCTTGATTATTGTCACATCAAATATTGTCCTGAAGTGGTTCAGGAGGTTGTTCACCATACCAAAATGTTCCAGTGTATGTATGCCTTTGTTCTCATGATTGTTTGCTGGCATATAGTAAGGTAGCCCACTGGTAGTGAATGCCATGATCGACTGGGTTCCATTTGGATGCCACATACAGGATTTCACATCATCTCTCATTGTGTTCTTCCATTCATTCAGACAATAAACATTTAATGTCAAGTTATCTAGATCATACAAGAAATCACTGATAATGGGCATTAGTGGTCATGCACCACCATTCAGAATGTACAATATGGCTGATCCTCCATTGATGCTAGGAAGGTCAAATGACAAAATGGCATGGTTGTGTTGAGAAGAATTGTTGAGTAGTAGGGACTCCATGTCAATATATATACTGAAAAATATAAGTAGATGGTTGTGTTGAAGGGTAGTGGTGGTTTGATACAGATGTGAAGTTGATGGATCAATCATGTAGCTTATGTCAGTCACTGAACGCAAAAGCTGCAATATACATAGCCTCATGAATAACTCAATAATTCAATTAGTTTACTTAAATCAATGGGGGACTGGAATAGAGCTATATTTCTCTATTCATAATTCTCCTTGTCAATAGTTCATCTCTTAGGACTTTGGATCTTGCATTATCTGAATACTTGGAAGCTACCCTGTGGATCAATGGAGCAACTGGAATAATTGTAATCCCTTTCCACCATAGGTCTTTTTTCTGTACATGTCCAAGTCCACGCGATGTACACTGCGATAAAAATGGTACTCTAAAGCTTAATGTCCTACATATTTTGCATGGGGTATACACTGATGAAGTATGCTCAAGGCAGCAGCAATCTCATTGCCAGGTAGACCTCCTGCCAAGTCCTAGAGATGGTTCAGATGCCACTCCGGTATCTTAGTGCTAGTGCTGCCATCCACCACAATTTTGCTGTTATCCAGTAATTGAACTGCTTTCTTTTCAAGTGATTGCTCCTTCAGCAGCTTCTGTAATAATTTGACATGAAAGTCAATGAGCCACTTTATGAAAGATTTTTGACAGTAGGCTAGTGGCTCCTTTGCCAGATCTTCCCCTCAACATTTCTTCAAAGGTGGGACCTATAGAACATAAAAAGTATACCTTACATTTATTAAACCTCTTGCTTACCTCTATTGGCCTTGTGTTGCTGGGGCCAGACCTGCTTTCTGAGGCCAGATGATTATAACATGATTAGTATGAAGTAAATATAAAATAGGAACTGAGACTCACTTTTGATTACCTTCTTCTGCTCCTTTAGTAGCCATTTGGCCACTTCCTCAGCTCTGTTGGGGACAGTCAGCCACACAAAATTGATGGTTTCCTCATTTGACTTTTGCAAGCTAATAGGTTGGATCACTTTACACACAACCTGTGCAAACTGTAAATATGATGAAATCATGAAAACATCTTTGCTTACATTCAGGTAGGACTTGTCCATGTCAGAGAATCTGATCTTGGAACTGATGAGGGCCATGTATATATTACTCCTAACAGAATTGAGTTGTTTTATACCCATTTATATCATGGTGTAATTGATGAAAGAACAAAGAGAGATATAGAGATGAGCAAAGGTGAGAAAGCTGTATCTGTGGTGTGGGACTCTGAGTTACAACTGAGGCTTGCAGTCTGAACATTAGTTACATAAACAAGATCACATAATGTGAAGCTCCTTCCCATCATGTTTCCACACTTGACTTAGCTTTCCTCTCATCCCAGCTGAACAGCTTGCCACTGTGATGAGTGCTTCATATCAAATAGATCAAAACATTCTCCTCACCTCAATATGTGTACAGGCTGTACTCAAGCTTATTCCTCATATTATTACTCCAAAGAAAATCTAGGCACCAAGGATGTGAGATAATTTCACCCATGAGTTGGTGAGTGAATCACATCCCAAGCATGTTAATGATAGATACATATAATCTTATTCTCAGGATATGCTAACCCTATTTTCAACATCCTCCCCACACCCCAAGATTCTTGGAAGCTTGGATCAAATGCTGTATGACCACTACCATAGCAAAATGGGAATCAACACACTATGTTTTGATAAAGTGTGTGCAGATAATCCATCTGTGTCCAGTCCAGAGTGCATGGACATATCGCCCTATGTCCTTCCCAAGATTCAGAGTTCGAGTCCCGACTACTGGTGGAATATTCTTCTGCTGTCCAGTAAGTTGATCCTTGTAATATTTTGAATGTTCTGCACAATATTTAATGACCATTTAGTGGAATTGAAGGCTCCCTCACCATCTCCATTGACTTTGGTAGAGCTGTTGAACAATCTAGTTTGTTGAAGAATCAAATTAAAACTGACATATCTTAAAGATGCACCACATATATCCAATGGCACAGGGAGCACAGATGGTGAGTATATGTTTGATTGGGCTGGTCAATATGTTTGGTAATGCCATGATAGCCATCAAGTTCAAGGACTCTAGCCTACACTCCAAAGAAAAGACAGTCACATCCATAAATTCTGAGGCCATTCCAAGAAAAAGAAGCATGTTGCAAAGAAAGACATGCCACCACCTCCAAAAAAGAAAAGGAAAACAAACTCATGCAAGCACATCAATAGTGATGACAACGATGACACCAACAAGATGGGTCCCTTGAATGTCAGCAACCTGGTAAATCCACCAGTTCAACTGGAACTATTGGAAGGCATGAAAGTCTGCAAGGTAAGCTATGTGGCTGAGTTGCACTTCCACATTGATATCTTGGTCACAGATATGTGATGCATGCAGGTCTCATGGCTCTGAATGCATGTGGCCACCACAAACCATGGCCTTGGCCTCTCATAATGAGAAACAGGCCTGTATTGTCTGCATGTCACAGAAAACGTGTTGCCACATTGCAGGTGAGTCTATTTTCTTTTCTTCTATTATACATCACCTGAATAAAAACATCAGGTTTGTTTTCCATTCATCATCCATGAGGAAAATTAGCCAGGTTCCAGCCATCTCTTTTACAAAATCTGAATAAATCAATAAATTGTGATGAGCAGATTATGGCATTGGAGGAGAAGCTGGCAAAGAGCAAAGAGAACAAGTTGCAGCTTGTGACAATAGTCTCTGATCCGAAGCATCAGGTCAAATATTTGGAAGGCAAGATACCAAAACCTTGATGGCCTGCTCATTGTAATATTTTCATAGCTGTGTATTGAATAGCTTACCTCACCAAATCAGACTACTTTTTTATCAGGAAGAAACAGTATTTCCCCCTTGAATGAGTGTTGAGAAACTCTAGTGTGGGTTGGATTTGCACATCCAAGAATGGTTGTCATTTCAAGTTTACATGAATTTGTGACTTTTTTCCCCTGTTTTCTTAACAAAAGTATAATACCAACCCATAAACATTCCTTCCTTATTAAAGATCTAGTCCAGAAAACTCAGTTGTAGAGTCAATCTCTCAAGTATCTGCTGGTGGAGGTGACTCTGGAGTATTTACTTTGATAGAGGTGCTAGGACTGATTTGGTATTCCTGGCCTTCTCTAGCAAAGGCTAATTGAAAGTGTGAATAGAAAAATCAGCTAGTGATTTGTTGCAATTGTTGGGGGACACATGAGTGAAGATCCAATCAATCCACTCAAGGGGTTGAGTGTTCCAACCTTCTTTGGTATCTAAATGATGGTTTTCTGGATCTTGATTGTTCCAACCATTGGTATACTGTAGTTGGGGTTATCCTAATGAGGGTTCTCTTCTTCTGGAACTGTTTCTGATTTGTTGATTTTCCAAGTAATGATAGGATCACCAATAGTAATAGACCAATATTTCAAAGAGTAAGGAAAGTCAATTGCTAGGGGACAATTCTTTGGCACTGACCTTTGAATACAATAGACAAGAACAGTGAGCAAGGTGCTGTAAATACACAAGACAGCAATGAGGCATTGGTTCATAAAGTTTTTCAAGATTTACTATATTGCTATTTTCAAATCTGCCTTAGACTCAGAGTATGGAGGAGTGGGAACAGGTGGTATATTGGGGATAGGAATGTGGACAGGATGAGATTGAAACCTGATGACTCTGCATATAGTGGGGATTAACCTACTAGTGGTGTGTGTAATCTGTACAGTAGCATGTAGGTAGGATGAGTACTGCCTTTGGTTAAAGAGTAGGAGGAGAAGGTAGATATAAAGGAGGCTATAGACCTCTATGCCACTGAGGTGGAATGCAATAAAGGATATTATAAGGCCTTTCTCATTCCTGATCTTTCTCCTGATGTAGTAGTCTCTCCTGGATATGTCTATAGGCCTTGTGGATCTGTTCTCTAATCTCTATGATGTGCTCCTATTGGTGTCACTGCTGTATGCCCAATTGAATTCCCTCTCTAATAATATGTGAGATGTCTGATGATATGAAGATTTGACATAAAGTAAAATCAATAGGGTCAACAAGTGTGATGTTATTTGTGGATCAGGGATAGAGGGTGGCATTGAGGAATGGTCTACAATGATTGATGACTGGTTGCCAGTCAACCAGTATCTCAAAAGGTATTGGCAATCTAACTGGTATCGCCCAGTGATGGACTGACTCACTTTGCCTATAGGGGGAGAAGTAATGGGCTGGGCTGCATATATGGTATGATGAGAGCTTGCTGGTGGCTCAATGACTAGGGAAGCTCAGATTTCTACTGCCCTACCATTGCATGGCTATGCTTGCAGCCAAACATGATCATACATTAGGCTCAGTAACTGCATTAAGTTCCAAACAGAAGACTTTGAATCACTCAACATACAAGTTTCATGCACTTGAGAACTACCCAGCAACAATACTGTATAATGCTATGAAACCACAGATAACTATACAACTATGGTGTTGTATTATAATCTCTGTGCTCTCTGATTTGATCTCCTCATCTTTGTCAAAATAAACAGGAACATAAGAAGTCTCTTCATGTTTGATGGGCACTAATTGAGGTCAAGGGTTCAGTGATAAACTGGATGTGAATTATGTGAGATCCTACTAGTGAGTAGAGTGACAAGGGCAGTAATTGGATAGCTAGTCTGAGGGCTGTTAATATAGTCTTGTTCTAATGAAACAACCAGGCAAATTACTATGGTCAAGATCCTATGATCATACCATAGACTTAAAGGATATGTTTATGCCAAAACATACTAAGGGCTATCCATTAAACACCCTGGAACAACAAGCCTGCCAGGAATTCATCAATGAACACCTCAAATCTGGAAAGATATTGCCATCAAAATCTTTCTAGGCCACTCCTTTTTTCTTTGTTCAGAAGAAAAATAGAGAGTTGAGACCCTGCCAAAACCATTGATACCTAAATGAGCACACCATTAAGAATGCATATCCCCTCCCTCTTATTTCTGACCTTCTTGGGTTAAAGGAAACATCCATCTTTACCAAATTCAACATAAGATGGAGATACAATAATGTGCTTATTAAATCTGAGGATCAACAGAAGGCAGCATTTCTCATCCCATTTGGGCTCTATGAGGTGAATGTCATGTTCTTTAGAATATGTAACTCCCTGACAACCTTCCAAGTATTCATGGATGATCTTTTTAAAGACTATATCATAGAAGAATGGCTAGTAATTTATATGAATGATTTGTTAATCCACTTCTCAGATCAAGCAACTCATAATGAAAGGATGAGGAAGATCCTAGAATGCTTTTATAAGCATGAGATATCCCTTAAACTCAAAAAATATACCTTTTTGACAGAAGAGGTTGAATATTTGGATATGATTATCAGGAAAAATAGAGTACAAATGAACCTGGTCAAACTTTAAAATATATAAAGGAACAAGATAGGATTCAATAAAACTGCATCCACACCATTGAGAGTAGCAAGACAATGCCCACACTATATGGATTATAAGGTGGATAGAACAAAAAAATGGATGTGTGGTTGGAGTGAAAGATATAAGGACTCACTGGGATGCTCATAGACAAGCCAAGGAGATCACCATGATAGAAGGATAAAGAAGTGAGTCAAGGTTAACATAAAGGATGAATGGAGGAACAATATTTACATCATAAGAAGAATAGCATAGATATGTATATAAATAGTGTTCATGCCATTGAGGGATGGCAACATTTACACTATTCAGAGAGGACCATGTCACAAGGAGAGTAGAATGACAAGATGGTGTTCACACTGCTGAGAGGTAAGGCAATGAGGTCAAGTCATGGGAGTCAAGCATGACTTACCATAATCTAATCATCACAGCAAATTTTACTACAAAATTTTACCACATCTTGCCACAATACTGAATAATACATAAGGAATACAAATGTGAAAAATAACCTTATTCCAAGAAGGTCCACAAACAAAGTGGACAGACAAAGTTGTCATGTATTATATTTAAAAATCTTTGCTGATAGAATTAATCCACATTCACCTGTGATGACTTACAACAAGCTATTTTTCAGATGAATAGAGTCTTTGTATAAGACTTACTATATCTTAGGGCTATAACTATAAATCTTACCACATATGTCTCACCACATCTTATCATCTTACCACCAACTATAGCAATTCAGTACAACAATTCTCACATTATAATATAGTACACTCTAGCACCTCCAATCCATGTTTTACTACAAATACACTCATTCTCAGACTAACAGTTGAACCTGCTAGGTCTAACCAACTTGAAAAATGATGTTGGTAATTATAAATGGTCAGAAGGATGCAGGGTATCATCACAGAGTTCATCCACAACCTGATGCTTGGAATCAAAAATAGAATAAAGAAGGTAGAACTTCACCTGAAGAGAGTGATAGTCTGAGAAAGAGATTGAGAACCAGGAACTGAGGAGGCTTTAGTCACATGCAATTTATAGCATTGCTTACAGGATGACATTAGGGAGATCATGAGAAACCAAGAATAGATTATCAATGGCATGAAAAAGGCTGAGAAGTTGGTTGTTGGTAAGCATAATGAGAGAGAGTTATGAAGATTTTTTTTTTCCCTGAGCATGAGAAGAGTTTAGAGAATTCTACAGCAATTGCATCAGGTGAACAGATTAAAAGTAGGCATTGATCCAGTGAAAGGCCTGTCATAAAATGTAAACAGATGGAAAACTTGAGGTTTTGCAATATATGTGATATACTAAACATCATGGAGAATAAAAAAAGATAGGGGAGACCAGATAGCACACAAGGTGATTAACTATGGATCATATAAAATTGATAAGCTCTTGAAGAAGGGAGAAAGATTAATGATAAGTTGGACACTTTGATCCATATGTGGATGCAAGGTGATGGCCATATTCCACACAGGAAATACACCATATGTAAGGGTCAAAAGGAATGATACAAAGGGTCAATGTTAAGAACTGGCCTAGTGAGCAGTGTGCAGAGGAGATTGTATCCTCTATTTGGTGATATGTACTACAAGCTCATGCAAGCTATTTTAAGAATTTTGTGATTATCACCTATAAATTCATTTGATTATCTGATTGCATGGCATTGCAGTTGGATGAAATTGTAAATGAAAAAAAAAATCATAACAGAGACATAGTGAAGATATTTATATTTTTCCTAGAGCATGTCCAGTACTAGTCTATATGATAGCACATTGATGATCTGTGATGACAAGAGAAGAAGAAGAAAAGGGGCATATAATTCACTATTATGATATGATTCAAAAACAGTTATTGTACATATTACCAAGTGTGGTAAATCAAAGAACCAAAGTTAAGAATGGGAGCTAATATACTTGTTGCTGAATGATCCAATCGTTTATCAAACTTGAAAATTTCTTGGTACTATTGCAATCAAGTGGTAACATTCAAAAAGAGATTTTAATCCTTGAACAATAAAACATCCTGAGTTAATGGATGTCAAAGAAGACAAGTGTGATAGGCAAGTGACTACTTCTATTTGTAAAGAGCACTGAAAAAGTAGCTAGATCAAAGAAATCACATTCCAATCTAACCTACACAATTAATTCAATCTACCTCACAACCTACCATTGAGAGAGACAAAAACTATGGAGGAAGTGATTGTCAGGTTCCAAGGAGTTTTAGATAGATGAATAATATGATTCTGTATCAGAGCTGGAAGATCCCAACACTTTATGTTACAAACTGTATTATTTTTCCTTTTATTTCTACTATTTTTCCTAATTTTATATATTGACTATTATATTTAGTTCTTTTCTATTACTCCTATAAATCAAACTTGTCAAATGCTCAAGTCCATGTAGACATCTAGTCCCACAGACCTAATGGCATCCTCATGGCATCGTCTTGACTCATTCATGATCTAGATTGCCTTATATTTGCCTACAGATTTATATATATATGTAGTCTAGACAAACACATATTCATTTCATACCCCTATCTATTGTTACAATTTTCCTCCTCTATCCATGTATTCTTCTCTTTTCTCACTTCTCTTTCATGTGTATGTGGAGACAGACTACTACTGTTGACATTAGTTTCTTACTTCTAGTCAATACAAACTCTTTCCTTCTTTTGCATCTCTAACCAGACTTATTACCTCCTTCGTTGTTTCTCTTGTATCAATCACATGATCCTCTGCTTCCATAGTATGTTTTTGCATTCTATTATTCTTTTCATATTCCACCATATTCCTCCATGTTCTATTCATTTCCTTCTATGTCTTATTTCTTTTCTTGTCACACTGGTCTGTGCTTACAATCTTCTACTATAAATATGCCATCTCTTTGATGTATTCTATATTCTTGATCTGTGCAATACTAGTATATATTAAGTCTTATCTCTAGGTCGAACCATTGTTTGACAACCTTGAGTCTATCTAGAGACTATCCTTGTTGAGTCCTTACTTGAACTCCTAGTCTTTTAAGATTACAGATGTCGGTCTCTTCATGAGCATCACCTGTAGTAGATAATTAGTATCAAGGCTATCTTTGTATGCTATGCACAACAAAAGATCAAGTATCTCTTTGGTTCCACCTGTTTAGATGAAGAACCCACCCATTATTATCATGAGTTTTTGAAGAGGCACTATTCCCCATTGATTAAGAAGTCATGGACATAGAGATCAACTTCCCTTCCCATACCAACACCCCCATGAGTCAAACCTCAAATAACCTTAGACCTGCAAACCTACCACCAGTGAACTCAAAGCAGCTCTCTCCACTGATTTTCTGAAAAATCCTCATATACCTTCTGATGGATTAAAGCTATGAAAGCATACTTCACATTGAACCATGTCCTGTATTCCACTGGTGAAGGAAAAGTCACCACAACCTTGAACAAGATGAGTAAAGAACAAGGAGAAAACTTCACTGAAATATGGTATGACAAGCTGGCTGACACCTCCATTGCCAATACAGAGAAGATCTTCAAGAAGTTCATAGCTAACTGTGAAACCACCTTTTACCCCTTTGACACCAAAGCTATTGCCCACCTAGACCTATCTAAACTCATCCAGAAAACTACAAAATGCTCTAATGGAATCTTTGATGATGGATTCCAACAATACATTATGGACTTCCAAAACCTGTTCTGTAAAGTAGGAATTACTGATGATATCACCCTCATCGACCAGCTCTCCCTTGGAATCAACCAAAGGATCGCCACCATAATCCTTTCCATGACCCCCATCCCAACCACAATCAAAGAATGGATTGATCAAGCAAAGACCTTCCACGCCCCAAAAATGAGGATCTTAGCACTTAGAGGAGGACGACCCCAGACCTCCTTCACCCCCTGACCTCAAAGAGATCCAAACACTGTGGATGTAGATAATATTACCCTATTCAAACTCACACCCAACAAAAGAATCCGATATATAAGAGAGAAAGTTTATTTCCAATATAGGAAAGGGGGCCATAGTGCAAACAATTGCCAAACCCAATCCTCATCCACCCACTCCTCTGCCCAGAATATTCGCACCACCAAAACCTCACCACCTCCTGTTCCTGCGAAGGAAAACCCACGATCCAAGCTTGATGAGTATGTCAACTTGTTGAAGACCTCTGGGAAGAGTGACAATGACATCTTCTCTATTCTCAAGATGTGCTATGAAGAGCCATCAGAGCAGCTCACTGAAATATCCATCATACCTACTGGGGTCCAAAGGGCATAGAATTTTTGAAAAGGGGAGCCACCTCAATGTCTCCTTCTCTAATGTTAAACCATGTACTTGTAGCACCACAAGACAATAGAACCATGGACCTCCCAGTCTTCCTACATGATATTAAACAGGCCATTGACACCTCTGCTCTCATTGAATTTGGAGCAATCAGAAACTTCATTGACCCTCAACTTCTATTGAAGGAATTTTTCAAACTATTACTAGCCCCCAGTCCAATCATTGCATATAATATAGATAGAACCCCTAACATCAAAGGAATCATCCAATAGACCTCCACCATCTCCTTCTCCTCTGGTTCCTTCTCTGACTTGGTGAAATTTATGGTCGTTTGTCTCTCCCATCCCCAGATCATCCTTGGAATGTCCTGGCTTCAGAAATGGAACTCAATCATTGACTGGACTATATTCTCCATCAACTTCTCCCCAAGGGTGAAGAGGTCTCTTCATGAGTATCCTCCCTTTGAGGAGAATATTAACAAGGTCACAATATCCACAGAACTTGCCCAAGCTGAAAAACCCAAAGATGTCTCCATCCCTGACTTCTGTTCTGACTTCACCAATGTCTTTGCTGAGTCCACTCACAACCAGCTACCCCCTCACTGCCCCTTTGACCACACCATCAACCTAAAAGAAACATTCATATCAAAGATTGCCAAAGTATATCCCCTCAACCCTGTGGAAAAGAAAGCCTGTGAAAACTTTGTAGAAGAATATCTGAAAACTGGTCACATCATCCCTGTTTTTCTTCCCCAAGAAGGATAGATCTCTTTGATCCTGCCAGGACTACTGGTATCTCAATGCTCACACCATATGTAATACCTACCTTTTATTCCTTATCTCCAAGCTAGTTGATGACATGAAGGAGTCCACATACTTCACAAAATTTGACATTCATTGGAGCTACAACAACATATGCATCCATAAGAAAGACCAGTGGAAGGCTGTCTTCATTACCCCTCTTAGACTATTCAAACCTACAGTTATATTCTTTGGTTTCTGCAATGCACCCAGGACTTTCCAAGTTTTCATGAATTACATCTTTGCCAATATGATTGCAGAATGCTGGCTTAAGATCTACATGGATGACCTTGGCCTCCACACCAAAGGGACCCTGAAACTGCATCATGAATAAACACAAAGAATCCTTCAATGACTTCATGAGCATGGCCTTTCTATTAAAATCTCCAAATGCTCCTTCAACACCCCTATTATGGAATACATGGGTTTAATCATCAGAAATGGCCAAATCAACATGAACCCTGTCAAACCCCCTTGCCATCAAAGAATAAAACCCTCTGACCTTGGTCAAAAAAAAGTGTTCGCTCATTCCTTAGGTTTGCTAATTTCTACCAAAAGTTCATCCCCAACTACTCAAACATTGTCACTCCACTCACCTTCCTCACAAAGAAGAACCAATCTTGAACCTAGAGCCCTGTCCAGCAATGCACCTTTGACCACCTCTGCCAGACATTCTCCTCTGCCCTAGTACTCTCCATTCCTGACACCTCACAACTGTTCTTCCTCATGACCAATGCTTCCCTTCTTGCAGCCAGTGCTGTCCTTATACAGAAGGACACAAATGAAGATCTTCACCACTGTGCATACTTTTCCAAATTCTTCTCCCTTACTGAACAAAACTACAATATTTATGACCAAGAACTCCTTGCTGTCATCCTTGCCCTCACTGAATGGAAACATTACCTCCAAGGCACCCTCTTCTTGGTCTTTGTCATTACCAATCACAAAAACCTATCCTATATTAAAGACTCTTGCAAACTATCTTGCTGCCAAGCTCAATGGGCCCTTTTCCTTCAAGATTTCAACATTAAATGGGTCATCACCTCCAGAACTCATATGGGCCCAGCTGATGCCCTCTTGCACAAAGACACCCCCAACATCACCCTTGACAACCATGACACCTCCATAGTGCCTGACTCCCTCATCATTAATGCGCTCAACCTTGCTCTATCCATTTCCATCACTCACTTCACTTCTTCCAACCCTCTTGTTCTTCAGGTCCTCTTTGCTATTAAAGAAGGCTTGCCCCTCTTCTTGTGTGCAACCCTTGCTGACTGAAACTTTAACAATGGCAACCTCTACTTCAAAGGCCATATGTTCATTCCCCCCTCCTTCCAGTCAGCCCTGCTTCACACCATCCAATTTTCACCCCTTTTAGGCCACATGGGCATCTTCCACACAAAATCTATTCTTAAATGTGACTATTGGTGGCCCAGCCGCTCCTCTTTTGTCAAAAACTTCATCAATGGCTGCACCATCTGCCAGCAGAATAAAGTAAACACCCATTCCACTGCCCCACCCCTTACTCCTATTCCCTCAGCACACTCACTCCCATTTAAACAACTCTCTGTTGACCTCATCACTGACCTTCCCCCATCTTCTGATTATAATTCCATTGTGGTCATAGTAGATTATGGCCTTATGAAGGGGGTAATTCTCACTCCCTGTTCTGGAACAATTGATGCCACTGGAATAGCCTAGATATTCTTTGACAATGTTTTCAAATGCTTCATTCTTCATGACATCCTTATCTCTGACCGAGGCCCATAATTTACTTTTGCCTTTGTCAAAAAACTTGCTCACATCCTGAAATATGATCTACAATTCTCCATCACATATCATCCCCAAACCAATGGGCAGACTGAGCAAACCAGTCAGGAACTCAAAACTTATCTTTGCATATTTTGTGCCAACAACCTGTCATCCTGGGTGCAATCCTGATCCACAGCCAAATTTCATCATAATTTTGCAACACATAGCTCCACTAAGAAATCTCCATTCTCCCTTCTCTATGGATATGAATCCTGCTCCTATCCTTCCCTTGGCAAGACCTTCCTTCCTGCCCTAGAAAATAGACTCTCCTCCTTAGATAAGACCCAGAAGAAAGTCCTAGTTACTCATGAATCTGCTAGGAAACTCATGACCTCTGGATCTGCCCACCAATTCATCCCCTGGAAAGTAGGAGACAAGGTTTGGCTTGAAGCAACTCATCTCCACCTACACTACCCCTCTCAGAAACTCTCACCTAAATGCATGAGTCCATTTGAAATCACCAGAGTCTTATTTCCCCTTGCCTACCAACTTTGACTTTCCTGTACCTAGAAAATACATGATGTCTTCCATGCCTCCCTTTTATCTCCTTATCACTCCACTGACATACATAGACTCTTCTTCTCTGAACCTCCTCCAAACATCATAGATAATAAAGAAGAATATGAGGTCAAGGCCATACTATCCCATAAGAAATCCAAAGCCTAAAGATTGTACCTGACCTCTTGGAAAGGGTACTCTCCTGCTGAAAACACCTGGGAACCAGAATCCAACCTCTGACACTCCATCTCAATTTTCAATCCTATCTTCTTACAAGCAATGACATAACCTCTGATAAGATAGAATTTCCTTTGCTCAATGGTCTGTTCATGAGTATCTCGTAAACAAAAACTACCTTCCCCCACAATATGTCTTTCTTTACCTCCACCAACACTTTCTCCTCTCTGGCCACCCCAAGCTCTCCTCTTTACTCTTGCCATATATATCCCATGTTTCTCTCCACAAATGCTGCCCATCTCCTCTATGCTGCTGTTATAGATACCCCCCATCTTCTTCTTGCCCTTGAAAAAGATCCTCTTTATTGCAATGACACCATCACCCACAAACTCATCCACTTATTTCAAAGAATCTCTCAAGCACAACGTCTCCATGCCACTGGGACTAACAAGTTTCCCTTATGCTTCACCCTTGAAACTCCTCCAAATCAATTCCTGACTGTCCTTCACACCCATGGATTTACCATATTCATTGAAATTCTTCCTCCCACTGTAATATATCCTATCTTCCATTGCATCTACCTTTCTCTATCCCAGAACCAGCATGATGCTTATATAGAACATATTGAACAATTTCTCCTCCATTCCCCTCATCGAAACCCCTTGCCTGTATCTTCTTCTCCCCTCACAACCAGACTTTCCTTTCTCCCTCCATCCAAGACCTCTACAGCTGGTGAGTCCAACTCTGACTTCAATGACTCTTATAAACAAACCATTCCTATCCCCACTGACCAACACCGAATATTTATCCTTGACTGGCAATTGCATCCTCTCCTTCCCCTTTTGCACTCTTTCTTTGACCCGACCATCTATGCATTCCCCTAGTGACACCAGACACCACTTGCTTTCAGTGTCACTACAACAGTCACTATCAAGAGAACTGCCTGGAATACAGCTGTTCCCATTGCCACATGTCTGCCCCTGGTCACCCAACTTGCCAATATCTCGCTCTTCAATGTGACTACTGTCACAATTGGAGACACTCCAATCATACCTGCTCCCATTGCAACTGTGGAGTTTGTTCTACACCTGGACACATCATTAGTGACTATTTTTTTAAACATCTCTTCCCTTCCCAGGCAACCATGATCTACAGAGGACCATCCACCTCTGCCACTTGACTCTTTCATGAAGTGAGGCATTCTTATCAAATCTGGGATTTGATTGTACAGTGGGAGTAATGTTACAATTTTCCTCCTCTATTCATTTATTCTTCACTTTTCTCACTTCTCCTTCATGTATATATGAAGACAGACTACTGCTATTAACATTAGCTTCTTCTAGTCAATATGAACTCTCTCCTTCTTTTGCATCTCTAACTGGACTTATTACCTCCTTTGTTGTTTCTCTTGTAATGACCACATGATCCTCTCTTTCATAGTAAGCCTTTGTATTCTATTATTCTTCTCATGTTCCACCATATTTCTCCACATTCTATTCTTTTCCTTCTATGTCTTATTTTCTTTCTTATCACACTGGTTCATGCTCACATTTTTCTACTATAAATATGCTGTCTCTTCAATGTATTCTACATTCTTGATCTGCGCAATATTAGTATACATTAAGTCTCATCTCTAGGTCAAACCATTGTTCAACAACCTTGTATTACAGACCATATTATTTTTCCCTTCATTTCTACTATTTTTCCCTATTTTATGCATTGACTTTCGCATTTAGCCCCTATCTATTACTCCTATAACCCAAACCTGCCAAATGCTCAAGTCCATACAAAAATCTAGACCCATTAACCTCATGGCATTCTCATGGCATTTACCTTGACTCATCCAAGATCTAGATCACCTCATGTTTGCCTACAGGATCACACATGTTAGTTTAGACAAACACATGTTCGCCTTGTTTCCCTATCTATGACCTGTCCATCTCATGTTAGACTTCTCTTCCATTCTATGGCTATACTGATATATGTGTTTCCCTCATGTTAGCCTCACCGATCACCCATGTAGCATAGAATATTGTTAGATCTGCTGTATACAAGTGTAAACCCCTAGACAGTATATAAAGGCCCAAGTCACTGCCAGAAGACCTCAGTCTTGTCCTCTTGGTCTTTTCCATCCTTTACTGGTTGATCCTAAGAGCTACTTGATTCACTCTACTTGTTGTCTCTTGATTGAACTAGTGCCTTCCGGTAAAGTTTGGTCATTTTATTAGAACAAGACTTCTAACCAGCCCTTGGATTAGCTTGTCATCCAATCGCCACTCTAGTCACCCTTGCCAATAGTAGGATCTCACATAGTCATATCTAGTCCCACACTGAACCCTTGACTATACTCAGTGCCCATCAAACATGAAGAGATTCCTTACGTCCTCCTTCATTTTGACGAAAACAAGGAGACCAAATCAGACAGTGCAAATAGTTTAGTGCAAACATTTAGTACCCAGTACCCTAGTAGAACCTGGAGCTCATCTCGTCAAGTCACTAGCAGACTCTCATCATACCATACACACAGCCCAGCCCCTTGCTTCTCCCCCTATAGGTGAAGTGAGTTAGTCTATTGTCCAGTGACATCAATCAGATCGCCAACCCCTCTTGAGGTACCAGTTGACTGGAGGCCAGTCATCAATAATCCTGAACCATCCCCCAATGCCACCATTTTCCCCAGATCAGCAAGTGACATCATGCTTGTTGACCCTATCAATTTCGCTTTATGTCAAATCTTCATACCATTAAATGTCTCACATATTATTAGAGAGGGAATACAACTGGGCATACAGCAGCAACACCAACAGGAGCATATTGCGGAGATTAGAGAACAGGTTCACAAGGGCCATAGACATATCAAGGTGAGATTTCTACTTCAGGAGAGAAATCAGGAACAAGAAAGGCCTGATAATATTCTTCATTGTATTCCACCTCAGTGGCACAGAGGTGTACAGCCTCCTCTATATCTACCTTCTCCTCCTACTCTTTGACCGAAGGTGGTACTTGCCATACCTACACACTACTGTATGGATTACATATGCCACTAGCTGGCTTATCCCAACTGTATGCAGAGTACATAGCTAGGTTTCACCCTTGTCCTATTCCTATTCCCAATAGACCCTTTGCTCCTGCTCCTGCTCCATACATTGAGTCAGAAACAGATTTGGAAATGAACTCAGGAACAGTTACCAAATAAATGTGGATCATATAACTCAACATTGGAAGTTGACAACCAATCAAAAAAAGCATTTCCAATCTCATGTTACCAATCTCACTAAATGCAAATCGGGTAAACTCTATTATTCCAATTCCTCCTATTACTCAATCTTAAGAACAGCTCATTGTCTCAAACAATAGAACACTCGTACTGTTTATAAACCTTTATGAACCAGTTCCTCATCACATTCTTGTATATTTACAGCACCTCGCTCACTGTTCTTGTCTATTGTATTTGGAAGTCAGTACCAAAGAACCATCTCCTAGCAATCGATGTTTCTCGCAACCTGAAGTATTACTCTATTACCATCAGTGATCCAACAATCACCTGTAACATTGACGAAAAGGAAAAGGTCCCAAAAGATGAAGAAGATCCTTGGGCAGACCTAAACTATGAGAATGGTTGAAACACTCAACCCCTTGAAATCAAGCAACCTAATCATAATACCCCTGAGTGGATCAACTGGATCTTTACTCATGTTTCCCTGAATCAACTCCAACAAATCGCTAGTCGATTTTTCTACTCATACTTTCAATCTGCCTTTGCTAGAGAACAAGGACAGGAATACTTAACCAGCCCTAGTGCCTTTATTGAAGTGAACACCCCTGCTGAAGAAACTCTTGTAAATTCACCACCACCAGCAGATACTTGGGAGATTGACTCCACAACTGAGATTCTGGGATTAGATCTTTGATAGATCTATCTAGTAATAGTCCCTTGTCCCTTGATTTCATCTCACTTGATTGTAATCTAATCTAAGGACTTTCTCTTGTCATGTCACCCTTTAACCCACGCAACTTCAACTTGAACCAGTTCCTACAAGATCTTTATGCTTGTCATAATTATGATACACAGATGATATTGGTTGCCACTCAGTTTGGCTTACTAGTCAACCATGCCCTAAACCTAGAAAACAACTTAGCACAAGCACATGCACAGATTGTCATCACACCGAAAGTAATGGCTTCATCCAAAGTATTGAAAAAAGTAGAGACTTTCTCCAATCCTGGTGAATTCAAAGAAAAGATCAATAAGTTTGAGGATTGGTGGTTGAAAATGAAAACCTATATTGCTATCAACCCAGAAATTAACCCTCCTAAGTCCTATGAGGCAGTTGTTGTTGTCCTATCTCATATGACAGGACAACATGCAGGAAACTTTGCTACCACATGACTAGAAGAAGGATCAGCATATGATTGGGACACCCTTGTCATTGATATTCAAAAGCAAGTCTGTCCTACTGCTAAATCAGATTGGGCCCTAGAGAAGCTCCGGAAGCTCAAACAAGGAAATACTTGCACATGCGACTGGATAGACCAATTCCAGAAGCTCTACAAGGAAGCTGACATCAGCAACTCTTATAATGTAAACATCCTTGAACAAAATGTTAACCTGGAGATCAGGGATCAAGTAATCAAAGCAGGTAAACGAAGCAGTGATGATGTAAATACATACCTTGCTGCAATCAAACAGACAGGAGAATTCATCAAGATCATGAGTTTTCTCTGCAAAAGAGGATCAGGATTTCCCTCCACGTTAGGAAATTCCTCATACCATTCTAGACCACCTCGTGACCCCAATGCAATGGATGTTGATAATATTCACACTTCATAGACCAATGAAGAAGATCTGGAACATAAATCAACACATTCAAAAAGAAACCAAAGAAAAGGTTTACTGGATGCTTCAATTGTGGTGGAAATGAACATATGAGTAAAGATTGCAAGAAACCCTCCACCAAATGTTGTGAATGCAATTGGTCAAGAGAAGACCACAAGAAGAATTGCTCTAAGCTTCAAAGGATCCGAACCCTTGATGAAGAATCTGCTAATGGAAAGAGAAAAGCCAGAGCAACTTGAACAATTTGGGTGTCCAAGTTGCTAACAAATGTAACTCTGTATCTTGTCATTGATCTAGCCTAAATTATCATAGCCAAGTGGGGTCTTCAATTGATTTGAAGCTTGGCTAGGGCTTTAAACTGGTACTTAATTCTGCTTACCACTCTTCTTCAATTCCAGACAATGCTCGAATTCACACCTTGAATATTCACAATATCACCCTATCAGTGGAGATTGCTCCTGATTGACACTGAAATACTTTCATGAAAACCAAAGCTCTCTTAGACAGCAGAGCTAATGCTATCTATATTGACAAGTCCTACACACAGAGGATTAAAAAACTCCCTCTTCTAGCTCTAGCAAATCCAATACTGGTATATAACATTGACAGAACACGTAATACCACTGGATCAATCACATATTGTGCTGAGATCATTATCCAATTTCAGAACCATTGTGAACAAGTCACAGCCGAAGTAACCAATCTAGGAAAGAATCAGATGATTCTAGAATACATGTGGCTTAGTAAATATAACCCTGAGATTAATTGGACTTTTGGAAAAGTCAAAATGACTTGCTGCCCCTGGACATATCAAATCCTGAAAGAAAAACCCCCTTTCACATGCCAGCTTGAAGCTGATGAATGTGATTCCCTAGCTCATATCTTTGCTATGAAACAAGATGAACCTAGTCTGAAGAGAGATCCAAAACCTGAGGATCTTATTCCCAAGCAATACCATAAGTATCTGAAAGTTTTCTCAAAGAAAGGATCTGAATGAATTCCTATATGAAAACCCTGGGATCATGCCATAGATCTCAAAGAAACGTTCAAACCAAAGAAAGGCCATTTGATACCCCTTTCACCCGAAGAACAGAAAGAAGTGTCTGATTTCATTGATGATCAACTAGCCAAAGGATATATCAGACCTTCCAAATCAGAACAAACATCACCCGTGTTTTTTGTACCAAAGAAAGATGGACGAAAACAAATGGTACAGGATTACTGCTATTTAAACAAACACATAGTCAAGAACAATTATCCACTCCCCTTGATCTCACAGCTTGTAGACAAGCTTAAAAGATTAAAATGGTTTATGAAGATAGATCTTCGCTGGGAATACAATAATGTTCATATCAAAGAAGAAGATGAATGGAAAGCTGCTTTCATTTGTTATCAAGGATCCTTCGAACCCCTAGTAATGTATTTTGGTTTGTGCAACTCGCCCGCTACATTCCAAATCATGATGAACGAGATATTCTTGGACATGCCTGATGTCATGGTCATATATAGATGACCTTATGATCTTCACAAAAACTGATGACCTGAAAGAACACGAAAGAATTATAAAGAAAGTATTGCAATGCCTTGAAGAACATGACCTATTTGCAAAACCAGAGAAGTGTATTTTCAGTGTTCAAGAAGTGGAATTCCTTGGCATGCTAGTGTCTTGTGATGAAATCAAGATGGACGATAGTAAAGTCACAGCCATTAAGGAATGGCTGATTCTAAAGAATGTTGGAGGTGCATGCAGTTTTCTCAGCTTAGCAAATTTCTATCAAAGATTCATTGAAGGATATGCACAAGTTGCATGTCCCTTAAATGATCTAACTAGGAAGGACATTTCCTTCACCCAGACAAAATCCCAACAGACAGCATTTGATATGCTCAAACATAGATTCACCACTGCCCCTATTCTCGCTTATTCCAATAACAACAAAGTATTTCAACTGGAAACAGATACTTCTGACTTTCCAATAGGAGCAGTGCTCTCTATAGAACAAGAAGGAAAATGGCACCCCATTGCATTCTCCTCACACTCCATGACCCCTAAAGAATGAAACTATCCCATAGTGGATAAGGAAATGCTTAGTGTCATTAGATCACTCGAACAATGGCGCCACTACCTAGAAGGAGCACACTATCAGCTTGAAATCTGGAATGATCACACCAATCTCCAATGGCTTATGAAATGCCAAGACATTAACTGTTGGCAAGCCCAATGGGCACAGTATCTAACATGTTTTGATTTCAAATGGCTTCATAAGGCAGGCACCACTATGGATAAAGCTGATGCTTTATCTAGTGAGAAGACCACACCATTGGCATAGAAAATGACAATACCGGAGTGCTAGTCATTCCACCAGAACAGATCAGTGTTACAGAGGTACACATCGCTACAGATTCTGAATCCATCATTGAGAAAATCAGAAAAGCTATACATCTACTCAAAGAATCTGACATCACTACCTTACATCAGAAATACAACATTGACACACTCAAAGATGAACTTCTTCATGGCAAAGAAGGAAAGATCTACATCCCTGATGATCAAGAACTGAGAATGGAAATCATTAGATTATATCATAACACTCCAGTTGCAGGTCATCCTGGATCAGAAAAGACAATAGAATTCGTACAACAAAGCTATACATGGCCTGGTATAAACACATTCATCAAGGAATATGTCACTAGATGTGAATAATGTGCCAGATGCAAACCATCTAACATAGCACCACCCGGAAAACTTCAACCATTAGATCTACCAAATATATCCTGGATCGAAGTAACCACAGACTTTACAACAGACCTATCCCTATCCAAAGGATTTGACTCAATCCTAGTAGTTGTTGATTGATTCTCTAAGGAAGTTGAATTCATCCCTTGTAACAAAATGGTCACTGCACTAGATATGGCTTGACTCTATCTCCATATTGTTTGGAAAGACCATGGATTACCCCATAGTATCATGTCAGATGGAGGACCACAGTATGCATCACAAGTCATGAAAGATTTGTGCACATGACTAGGCATACAACCAAAACTCTCCACTGCTTTCCATCCACAAACAGATAGACAGACAGAAAGGATAAATTGAGATTTACAACAATACCTCAAACTCTTCAATGCTGAAAAGCAAGAAGATTGGGTTGAATGGTTGCCTCTAGCACAATTCTCCTATAATGTGAAGAAGCAGGTTTCTACACAGAAATCACCCTTTGAAGTAACACAGTCATACATTCCTAAAGTGGGCTTTAAACAAAGAGTTACCAAAGCACCTGCAGTAGAAGAATTCACTACCATCATGTAGGATACCTTAGCCCAAACAAAAGCTAACCTGGAGAAAGCACAACAATGGATGACAGTCCAAGCAGACAAACATCGCTCAGAAGCCCCTAAATATAAAATCAGTGATAAAGTTTGGCTTTCAACCAAAAATCTTAAATTAACCCATGCTTCCAAAAAGCTTATGAAATGATGGCTAGGACCATATGAAATCACAAAACTTGTAGGAGACAATGCACTAGAACTGAGATTACCATGCTTGATGCATATACATCCAGTTGTGAATATATCTCATGTTCACCCTTATAAAGAATGCCTTGAGGGCCAAACAACCTTCCACCCTGGACCAGTGAATGTTACTAAAGATAGAGAAATTGAATATGAGGTTGATTATATAGTCGACACTCAATTCAAAAGAAAACACCTAGAATATCTGGTCCACTGGAAAGGATACACGGATGAAGATCGCATATGGGAATCATTGAGTAATCTAGATAGTGTTCAAAATGCTATCAAAGAGTTCCACAAAATTCATCCAAATGCTCCCTGATGCATTTGTCTTATGCAAAAAGATTTCCTTTTAAGTTTCACAGACTATGGTTTACTATCACAAGAAATATCCATGCCTAAGCTACCCTTTAATCATCTAGAAGCCGATTATTAGAAAGGGGATAGTGTTACAGACTATATTATTTTCCCCTTCATTTCTACTATTTTTCTCTATTTTATGCATTGACTTTCACATTTAGCCCCTATCTATTACCCCTATAACCCAAACCTGCCAAATGCTCAAGTCCATACAAAGATCTAGACCCATTAACCTCATGGCATTCTCATGCCATTTACCTTGACTCATCCAAGGTCTAGATCACCTCATGTTTGCCTACAGGATCACACATGTTAGTCTAGACAAACACATGTTCACCTCATGCCCCTATCTATGACTTGTCCACCTCATGTTAGACTTCTCTTCCATTCTATGGCTATACTGATACATGTGTTTTCCTCATGTTAGCCTCACCGATCACACATGTAGCATAGGATATTGTTAGATCTACTGTATACAAGTGTAAACCCCTAGACAGTATATAAAGGCCCAAGTCACTGCCAGAGGACCTCAGTCTTGTCCTCTTGGTCTTTTTCATCCTTTACCAGTTGACCTTAAGAGTGATTCATCTTTATTGTCACTACTTGATTGTGCTAGTGCCTTCTGGTAAGGCCTGGTTGTTTCATCTTGAGTCTATCTAAAGACTATCCTTGTCAAGTCCTTACTTGAACTCCTAGTCTCTTAAATTCCTTGTGAACATTAAGCTTTACAAATGTCAGTCTCTTTGTGAGAATCACCTATAGTAAATAATTAGTATCAAGGCTACCTTTGTATGCTACACAGAACATTTATGACTTGTCCACCTAATATACTCCTCATGTTAGGCTTCCCTTCCATTCTATGTGTGTTTCCCTTAAGTTAGCTTCACCTATCATGCATATAACATAGCATATGTATTTTTAGATCTAGTGTACACAAGTGTTTTTAAATTCCTAGACAGTATATAAAAGGCCCAAGAGCCACTAAAGGACCTCAGTCTTGTCCTCTTTGTCTTTGCCACTCATTGCTAGCGAGGGCTAGGGGCTACTTGATCAAACCAACTTGCCTACTGCTTGATCAATCTTATTGGTAAGATCTGTTTGTTTCACTTTGAGTATATCCTAGGTGATTTCTTGAACATAGAGGTAACCCTAGATGTCCTTGATATTATGGCCTCACAACTTGCATCTGTTTGGGATGATAACTATTAGGCAGAGAGTAGTGAAAGGGACAATATCCAATTCTTTATAATAATAAGCTAATAAATAAGCTAATAATATATGAGTGTAGGTAATTCATAATGTCAAACTAATGCTTGAGGTGCTTGATGATCTAAGAAAAGAAAAGGAGAAGCAACATCATCTCAGGAGCCAGAAAGTGGCAAGAGAGCTCCATCAAGTAAAATGAAAATACTGAAACGGTCAGACTTGCCTACAAGAATTAGGGCTGTAGTAATATTGATATCCTGAAAAAAAAAAATTGAAATCAAAACAGGTGTTTGGTTGAACTGTAAGGTATGAGAACTCAGAATGTCCATAGACAAGTCTATGAAATTACCATAATCAATCCATCAGATGGTAAGAAAAAGACAGAGTGATTTGAGGTTAAAATGACAAATAGATGAAAAAACATCATTTATATTGCAAGAAAGTTAGGATGGTAGGATGGTAAAACACTATTCATATCACAGAATTACATGTGTATATCATTGAATGGTAAAAGAGGGCTGTAGCAAGTGAGTGTGAAAACTAAGTGCCATATTGTGGACCTTACCATGTCCAATTACAAATCATACTATACTACAAGTATTACCATATCTTATCACAACACCAATATGATCAAATAATATCCAAGAGGAATACAAATGTCAAAAGCAACATCTTATTTCAGAAAGTTCCACAAATGGACTGACCAAGTTGTCATGCATTATATTTAAATTGTTTAATTGAAATTTACACAAGGATATTCATGAGAATATATAGGAAATCATTTTTGGTATCCTGATACATAGGAAATAAAGAATTTGTTATCAAGTAATGCTCTATAAGGCCTGGTTCCTGCGACTCTCAATGACATCTATGAAAAATCAAGGTCAGTAGTGTGCTGGGCATATTTTGGTGCAAGATTGCACTTTACTAAATAATAATGATAATAATTTGATATGTACCAGTGTTAAGAAAACAAATTAGCCATATACCTTTTTGGAGAATCACCATTTCAGCCTTGTATATTGCATCTCATATCTGCTAAACAATCCAGCTGATGTACACTGTGCCAGCTCCTTCTGTTCTTTCATTTGAGATAAGTATCTCTGATCTTTGAATGTTTTTATATGTATGTGAATCAGTGGTTGCTATTGTATAATACTGAAGTAGATTTGATGGCTTCTGATAACCATCTGACTTGGTTTGTAAACAGGGCAAGCTTGGCCTGCTTTAGAAAGGAGAGATCAAGTGGTCTCTGTGAATACCAACATCCATGGCATTTTGAATGACTCTATAGTGCATTCCGACCCAGCCAGGAAAAACTAATGTAATTGGTACTATATAGAAACTGAAATATAAGTGGCTGTATCTCTTCACCTCTTGAAATACAACCACATCTTTCTCATTAGGATACTCAATCAAACAATATCAAACAAAATTACAATAGCTGAATTTTTTTTTTGTCTTTTTCTTTATCAATTCTCCTACATATCAATTGACCAATCTAATCCTGCTTGTTTTTCTTCAAATCAAACCTAATGTTTCTGTGAGTACTTTTTAGCTAAGCACAATCTGATACCAGATTGCACTCTCAATCCTATTCAACTAAATCAAATCCTTATAATCCTAAGACCGCACTGGCCTTGACCATTAACACTGTGGCTGCTCTTGCTACTACTGCCAATGTGTTGGCTAATAGTAGCACTTCCAAGCTCAGTAGGCCTATTTAGCTATGCAGCATATTTTGTTGACAGAATATGCTTGCTTACTCATTGTGAATTAGGTGTACTGTATCTCAACATTCAATTTCAGGCTGCTCAGGATAAAGTGAATATGGATATTGATGGGGATAATGAAAATGATGATGAAAAAGAAGATCAGAACAAAAGTGACCATGCCTAGAAGGAAGAGCCAGAGCCAGAGGTAAGCATCTAGGGTTGTCAGCACTATAATTATGGCTAGAAAAATCCCTTGCAGTTAAATCTGACCCCTTCTATGGGAATAAAGTGAGGTTTGTACAATTGTGGTGCATTATCACTCTCTACCTCAAGGGCTCCAAAACAGAATTGACAGATCAACAAAAATTTGTCATTATTCTCTTTTACATGAAGAGAAATAATACCACTAGAAGATGCTAACCTGCTGATCACAGTCTACACCATTAAATCAGTCTTTTTCAACAACTTTGCAAAACAAATCCACAAGACCTTCCAACTGGCCACCATATTCAGGAATGTAGAAAACCAACTCTTCAATCTGAAACAGGGAAAGGACATAATTGAGAACTACTTCATCCATCTTCACCAGTTGCTACAAAAGCCAAATTCAACATTACATATAACCATTAAACAATTGTCCACCTCATTTGCCACATAGTACAAAATAACATTGTCAAATTTATAGAGAAGAGTCAGCTGGATCTGATTGACTTTATAAGTTCCTACACTTGGAAAAAAGCACTTGTTAGAGCCAAAAAGATTCTAAATAAGATTGCAGAAAGAAAGCAGAACATATGGGCAATGGGGCCCACCAATAACCCCCACTACAACCTCCAAGCAAGACAATCCACTTGACAACTATACCAAGCCCTCACTGGACCATCCCCAGCAGCACCCACTCCTCATCCAAACCAGCCCTGCACTTTTTCTGGATGCAATAATAATTGGAAGAGTATACACCCAAGGTATTTGCTGAGTCTGCAAGAAACCATGACCTTGTACAGATCATCTGCCATGTCTCTCACCCTGCCAGGTATAGGTAATCACAATTCATGGACAAAAGGTGTTTCCAGATATGTTCACTTTCATATATAGTATGCCATGATAACAAATGCAAAGCAGGAGCAACCTGCTGTAGAATATGCTCCTAATATAGCCTTAGACTTGTTTTTTCAGCCTGTATAGTAGATACCAGTTGTCTTGCTGTACTACCACCTAAATTATTGCAATTGAATCATTTCTCAATTTTGAGCATTGATAAGACTGAAAATAATGAGATCCAAGTAAATCCCCCCATAGTGCAGACAAAAATAACCAATATACAATGCCCAACAAAACATAAAAAAATAATCTTCAATTCATTCATAAAGAAAAATGATGGACTGAACAATTTGTAAACAATCCCTTCCAAGAATTCCAAGGAGTCTAAATAAAAGCAAGAGATGTCCTCTTATTCATGATTGAACCTATTTATGATAGATTCATAATCTATTCATTGAATGAAGGCTCAGATGGAAAATACAAATGTTGATCATAAATCAAGAATCTGAAGTTCTGTGTTCACAACACCAGAATGCTCAAAGTATCTCAGAACCTCATTTAGGACCTCCAAACAATGAGTAACAAAAACACCTACTGGGTTCTGCATAATATACAATACACTCCAAGGTTCTGAAAAGCATCACCCCACCTACCTAAATGAAACTCCCTTGAAGTTCCCATAACACTAAGACTATTCAATGAAGAAAGCACTGAAGTAAAAGCCCTTATAGACTAGGGTTGCACCAAATTATCCATCTATGAAGATTTCATGGCTGAAAAGGGGGTATCAGCCCACTCACTATTGCATGCACTTATAGTGTACAACACCAATGATACCACCATTGCTAGAGGAAAGATAGAAAAGTTTATCATTGTCTCACTCTAGGTCCAAAACTATAAAGAACAGATCATATTGGCTGTCACAAATCTTGGTCTGAACATGATCTTCCTTGGACATGACTGGCTGAAAATGCACAACCCAGCCATTGACTGGAGAGCAGAAAAATGATCACATAATCACCTCCTAGATATCAGTAAACACAGGATTTCACCATAGTACTTATAGTGCCATGGTAGTTTCATAGTAGTCATAGTGATTTCATAGATAACTCATAGTGTTCATAGTATCATAGTATTGAAGGTATATTCATAGTGTCCATAGTATCATAGTATCATAGTATTATAGTATGTATTTCATAGTAGTCATAGTGGTAATAGTACTGTAATTTTAAGCTAATCCTAATCCTAATCCTAATTCTAATCAAAAAGTAAACAAAAAGTATACTCAGAAAATGTACAAAAAGTGTAGTCAGAATAGTCACAAAGTGTATTCAAAGTGTTGCCAAAAGTGTAGATAAAGTGTAGTCACAAAGTGTACAAAAAGTGTAGCCAAAAAAGTGTAGCCAAAGCATAGTCAAATGTGTAGTCAAATGTTGTACAAAAAGTATAGGAAAAAAGTGTAGGAAAAAAGTGTAGTCAAACTATTGTGCAAAATATACAAGTCCATTTTCCCACACCCAATGTCAACAAAGTGGGCTTATTTGCCAATGTTTGGCCACCCAATCTTATATAAATCAGTCAGATTTCAAAAACTTTCTCATACCCTCTTGCTTCTTAATTTTATCCTTCTCAATTCATCATATTAATATTTTGACTTGACATGTTGCTAATTTGAATTTGAATTTGAATTAATTAGGATTAGGATTAGGATTAGGATTAATAAAATTAACATTTGATTGTATTTGGAATTAGAATTGGCTTGAAATTGGATTAGAATTAGGATTGGCTGATGATTGAGATTGCTAAGCCACTATGAAAGCACTATGCATACTATGGCATCACTATGACCACTATTAAAGTACTATGGCATACTATGAAACCACTATGAACTATAAATACACTATGAAAGTACTATAAGAGTATATTATTATGACAGACTATGACTATGAATAGACTATCATGAGATACTATCATAGTACTATCAAACCCTATCCAGTTGGACCCTGACTATGAGCACTATGCTACTGTCCAGTACTGTCCAGCACTGCATAGTTAACCTTGTTTTTACTGATATTCTGACCAATGCATGGATATACAAGGTAATCCCACTGAAGCATCAAAAACATCATGATGTGCAAGTCCATGACAATAGTGAGATACATTTGCACTATTCTGGGATACTTATAGGATGGTTGTATAGGTCAAGTTCCGCATGGGCTAGTTGCTCTTGTGTATGCAAAATGTCGGAACTCAAGTACATCAACAAGAAATGATTGAACTCACTAGGTATGTGTACAAAGGTGAAACACATGGTACAAAACCTGGAAGGCAATGCATATCCACAAGGTAGTCTTTACAGCATTCCAAAATGCCTCAAAAGTGACAGAATTCAGCACTTCAATGATACAAGTGTGCTACATTAAAATAAAAGAGATACAACTTCTATATTTTGGTAATATTTGACATATAAAGGCATTGCATGAACCCAGACCTGGAGGGAACAGGTTTCAAAAGCAAAAATTAGTTTGATATACACAAGTTTGTCATATGGGAATACTTGGCTTGATCTTCTTCATAATATAACCAATAGTGGGGTATGGTGGGCTTATGGGACATATGAAGGCACAAAAATTATCTCTTGAGACATTACCATTACCACAGGTTACTCCTTCATATTGTTGCCTCTATATAGGCTGTTGAGAGTGAGACATCAGTCATTCCAGTAGAGCCTTTTGGACATTGTGGATGTTGATGATCTGTAGTGGTAAACCTGCCATGAGGACACTTTGATCTTGCTTTCTTTACTGCCCCTGTATGTCCTCTTCACATTATGCATGCTCTCAGCTGAAGCTATTGTATCAGTCCTTTGTTTTTCCCCCAGATTTCACAGTCTTGTCTATGCTACCAGACAATCTTGTGAGGGAATGCCAATTACTTCCTTTAGGAATGGGACCAAATCATGATGTAATTACATGTCATGAGCTCAGCATACATAGGATCTAGGGATATTTAGAGGGCACTGATACATCATTGGAGGAAGGAGGAAAAGTATTACATATATTATACATAAATTCACAGTGACACCTCTTTGTCCTGATCAAATTGTATGTTGGCACCCAAGTTGTGTTGACCAGCCCTTCTGCCAATCTATTGAACCTGTACTCCTCTCTCTTCCTCTGGCAGTATGACATCATGGCATCACACACAGGCTTCTAGTCAAGTACTCCTATGCTGAGTGCTTTCCTATGCTCCCTCAGTATATCCAATATATCCTTTATCTACACACTATAGTTTCAGCCTTTTTCATCTGGTTTGATTAGGATGACATAGAGAATCTACTCCATGTTCCTAACCTTGGCAACTGTGATGCAAACTAGGACATCCTCATCTATCCACTTTGTCTGAGCCTTTCATAAGCATCTGCTCCTTGGTGTGGTACCAGACTCCTTTTCCTATCATGGTGTCCTTCTTTGGGCCCACAATGAGCATCCAATAGTAGCTAATATATGGTTAGAATAACATATCAATGTAGGTCTGTTGCATGACTACATACCTGTCTTCCAGGCCTGGCATCTTCAGTTTTCCATCCTGTGCATACAAGGTAATGTGAAGGTGAGGTTTGTTGGATTGCATTTCAATGGTTGTATTGTGATAATTGTTGTGGAGAGGGCTTATCAAAATGGTGATTGATAAGGATGGTGACCTAAATGGATGAGATCATGTGATATGTATATAAACAGTGGGTTTGTTCATCAACAGAAAGCTAATGAAACAGTACTCATTATGGATGGTGTCATATACTGTCCAGATCATGTGATTAGTACATATATCAAGTGACCATTAATAGCACCTCTTGCACCACTGTTGCATTGTATGATGTATGCCCTAATAGGGTCAAATATATCAAACATATGTTTGATGCATGTTTGGTGCAGCAGGACATGTTTATTCAAACTTTGTGGATACTGGCTGTCTATGCTGCTGATATATATAACAACAGTCAGGGACCCATGTGTCAGTTGCATGTATATTACCACATCAATATAC
Source organism: Boletus eberwhitei (assembly GCA_038090915.1). Lineage (NCBI taxonomy): Eukaryota > Fungi > Basidiomycota > Agaricomycetes > Boletales > Boletaceae > Boletus > Boletus eberwhitei. The sequence continues at coordinate 59,111 of JBBPNO010000102.1, forward strand.
AAATGGTGTGGACATTGCATGAAATCATAGCTATGATTGGTGCAGCTCAGTGTCAGTGTGACTTGATGTTCAGGTGATTTACTGTACCAGCAGGGTTGGACTAAGCAAAGTGATTCTAGTGAGATTACAAAGGTTCACTATATATGGGGGTTCATTCCCTGGGGTGGAGGCTTTCCACTCAATTAAGTGAAATTATGTTGCAGCATGTATTCAGCATGTCTGCTCTGATTGGTAATTGCTGATCTGCAAACTCAGCTATTTGCCATATGTATTTTCAGAATTCCATTATGTTGTCTCTCATGGGAATTTATACACAATGATTGGCTCTTATTGGTCAATGCAAGTGTTTATTGTGATTTCCCAAAGGATATAGTTTTCTTGGCTTGATAACCACTATTACAAAGCACATCAAATGGTTGTATGGTCCAATGAGTCCAACTAACATTCATGACTTGGAACCGGATTTTGTTTTGTGATCAATCTATTCTGGTTCCCCATGTGGAAGTGCCTATGACTTAGTGTGTTATCACAATATATGGATAACACAACAGGCAATCATCTGTCCTAAACACCTACCCATGTTCTTAACATTGTGTCTTGCATGGACCATATGGTGTCCAATTGGACTAACCTTAAGGAACCAAGGTAGAACAGTCTACCTCCGGATGATATTGGAGGGAGCAGACATCAGGACAAGGAGTACAGGATAAAGCCACTAGTAACACAAAAAAAGGGATGGGAGGGAACGGGTGCACAAATACAGAGGCCTGGCCATACAATGCTCTCTAATTATGAGACTAAACCAACTCATCCAGACTGGAAAATATGTGCACCTGGCAAGCCAATGAGAGGATTATAGCAAGAGAGGCTCAAGCGGAGCTCTCAGTGGCTTGCTAGTCAGAGCTTGAAAACATGGCTTTTGCCACAATGGTGAGGCAAAGGCTGGAAACCTACCACAGTAGTATGGCAAGAGGGAGCCAAGCAGGGACACTTCAGCCATAGTAGTATGGCATTAAACTATGTTTATGCCAGACTAATTGGATGACGCCTCTAATATGTGTGCCATGCCCCTGCCAGTCCTCCACAAGCACCCTCTCCTGGCCATACTACTATGGCTCGAGTTTCACTGCTTGTCTCTCTCTTGCCACAGTGTTGTGGTAGGATC
>JBBPNO010000103.1:0-59733 GCA_038090915.1 Boletus eberwhitei
CAATGTACCGCCAAGGTCTACCGTCCACTGACTTCTAGTCACCGCCCCGCCCACCAGTTGAATGTCGAACGCTGAAGGGTCATGTCACCAAAGCGGTACCCACAAAAAAATGTCGGACTCCGATTGGCTGATGATCATTACGTGATCACAACCTAGTTGGCAAACCCCCTAGCTCGTTTTCTCATGGAGGGCGACTCGTTGTAAGATGAGAGTGGATTGTAATTTAATGTCAAGTCAAAGAATCGCTAGCCCCACTGTCGACATGAGCTACATAACGAACTCAAAATACGTTGTCACGCACTATAGCGGATTACGGCGTATAGTTTGACTGCTGAAAGTTACCCAGGTTGCTGTCTATCGAAAGTCTAGTTATGCCGACGTCCACTCCTTGCCAGGCATTGTGGAATAGATTCGAAGATGAGGCATTTAATGACACTGACCATCGACGTCAGTGTGAATTTAAGCTTGCTACGATCCACGGTATGAGATGACTGACCTTGCCATTCCCTAGGCTTAACGTATCCAGTATCAATTCCGTTCACTAGAGACAACGGTTTGCGTGCGTTCGAATACTTCTCGCCTGCGCTGCGACTCTTCAAACTCTTGTTGCCTTTGCTGCATCTTTTCTCTTCTGCGTTCGTCATCGCGCAATACCCCTTGGAACATGTCCTATGCCATCGTGAGAAGACGTGTTCACAGTAGAGAGAATACAATGCATACATCGCGTTCCTTGGTTTGCTGGTAGTGAACGCCCCATATGATGAACGCAGAGGTGGCGCATGAAACAGCCAAGGTCGCCTTCGCCCGGGTCGACATGGATCTGCACTAGTGATGAACCGGCTCAGCCACAAAGGCGCACGAGTGGCACAACACAAGTAAACACAGTACTGTTTGCGCCACCAACTCCGACCTCCCGACTCGGTCATCTTTCCATCACTTGAGCCCACAATCCTCGCTAGGTAACCCCATGCGTGAGCACTGAATATGGCTTCTCTTGAGGTGCGTGTAAGGCATCCATCCTTGTCGTATTTAACTGTCAAAATTTCAGGATTTCGAAAATACCCTTAAGGAGGTCGTGAGCGCAAAACGGCTGTCTGCCTCAAAAATGAACAGGTTAACGGAGATCGCCATGAAATCGCTCGAGGTGCGTGTGCAGCGGACTTACAGTGTTGACGGAATTTGATAAACAACGTTTTAGGATGATACGAAACTCGTTGCGATTCTCTACCGAACCCACAAGTCGTTGCCGAACTCCGCCAAAGTATCCAGCTTGTATGCCTTTGACGCTTTGGCTCGTGCTGCTAGGAGTTTAGTGAACAAACGTGGTGTCACGGGTGATATCAACTTGGAAAAGGGTAATGCCGCGACGTTTCTCCTCAAGATTGAAGGCGTCTTGGACGGACTTTTCCAGGATATGGTTTCCCTGGATAACTCAGAAGCAAAGGTTAGTTATTGGAGCATACTCTTTTATGAAAATAATACTGTGCGCTCGGTCACTGGCTTGCACAAGTGGTTTGCGTTTTCGCCGTAGCTCGGTTGTCTGTGGAACCCTGCGGCACCCCCCGTTTAGCCCGTAGCGCGTTCTATCACATGACCTCCCCATGAAGGGGTAGTTAACAAAGTACAGAATCCTTGATTGACTCTAACCACAGGAAAAGACGAAGAAAGTTCATGAAATATGGGTCAAGACGAATACTTTTCCTTCGGCGGTGCTGACACGACTGAGGGATATCTTGTCGGACGTACGAAAAGGTGCTTATCAGAACCAAAACATGTGGCCGCTAAGTATTTCTTCCGCTTGTGTAATTCTAGCTATTTTTGCTGGCGCTCCTGCCTCCAATGAAATGAGAGTATCAACTGAAACACAATTTGGTTTACTTTTCCGTCAGAGAACGCTGTAAATCCGCCACCACCCATCGATCCACGCACGACGGAAGCGCTGGCGATGTCCACGACATCTCAACCGGCTCCTGTCCCCGACCCGCAGGCAACCTTGCTTGCCTTGCTGGGCCAAGCAGCTCAGATAACCGGCCAAGGCAAACCAGCAAGGTACGTAAACTCGTGTATACTTACCTTTTGCGTCAAAGACTCACCAAGAAATACTGTAGCCAAATACCACCAAACACCGACCCACAACTTCAGCAGACTCAATTGGCACTCCTGAAGCAACTCGCCCTTACTGCCAAACTCGCCAATGGTTCCCCGACACCCCCTCCAGGACAGACACCACTTCCAACAGACGGAAATCCTTCTTCAGCCATGATTCCAGTGCCAGAGCCATCGCATCCCTCTTCGCGGCCACCCCAAGCAGGAGTTTCACGTCTTAACACTCCAGGGGATACACGGTACACACGTAACGGCTACCCAGATCGTGCGCGAGATCAACGCGATTTTCGTGACGAACGACACCCGCGTGGTGGTGTTCGCGGTGGCTATCGTGGTCGCGGTCGACGGGATGATCACCACAACCAGGATCGTTTCAGACATCGCGACCGGGACTGGGACCCTCCTTCGCGTCCAAGACACAGCCGCTCACGCAGCCCGCGCAGACAAGAAGAACGACGAAATGTGCGGCCATACAGTCCTCCCCGCCGCCCTTTGAATGACAGAGACCCGCATCATCAGCCTGATCTACATACGCCACCTACCAGCTCACATGGCAAAGATGAGTTTGGACGGGATATCAGGGCGTCATCCCTCTCGCCTTCGAGATCAATGTCAGTCGAAGACACGCAGGCACTAGCTCCGATGGACTCGTCTGTAGATCCTACCCCTGGGGTCCCGCCAGATTATCATACACCTGTATCTGATCAGTTGCCGTCGGTAGCTGCAAGTACATCTGCGCAGAGTACTGAAACTCATACCCCAAGCTCGGCATCACAGCAGCAGCCTGGTCTTGACCAATTTGATATCAGCACGTTTGATGCTACTGCTCCTTCATCGTGGGAAGCGCTGGGAAACCTGTGGCAAAATACTTACGGCTACCCGCCGTCACAGGAGGAACTCTTGCAGTTTGTGATGACTGGGAGCATGGCTGCTACTGGGGTTGCGAATGGCGGGTTTAATGGAGCACAGGGAGGTCAGTGGCCACAAGGAAACTGGCAAGAACACGGTCCGCGGCGCAACGGTGGGCGGCGAGGTGGCAGGGGCAGAGGAAACTACGCGGGTGGGCGAGGAGACCACGGCAACTACCGAGATGGAGGCGGGTACGCGAATGTCATGGAGCAACTTGAACCTGAGCCCTCCTGTGCTATTGTCCTGAATGGAGACGTCGAGCCAAGTGACGATCCAGCGGCTAATGATCAGTGGATGGCGCAGAATCATTCGGACGAACAGGGCGAGTTACACGATCCGACGGTAGACGCGGGGCAGACGGGCGGGAGAGGCAGTGGTGGTCGAATGCAACGGGTTGGGGACAAGTGGAAGTTTGTGAGGGATGTCTAGTAGCATAGCATATCACATTATTTGTATAGCGTCATTATTTTTGTCCAACCGGGTACGGTTATAGTAGCCCTCACTCAAGCCCTTACTCACAAGACCTTGCATTTTTGAACCTGTAAACCAACTTGAATGTTCTCCACTGCATTCCGACGGGCAACGCGCTGGTCACAGGGCATCCGTCCGCTCCAAACCGCGTCCACCGCATCGAGCGTCAACGCGGATGAAATTGCACACTTTTCCCGTCTCTCTTCGTTGTGGTGGGATGAACATGGCGAGTTCGCATTGCTCCATCGTATGAACCCAACCAGGGTACAATACATCCGCGAGAAACTGATCGAGATCACTCACGAGGAAAAAGGAGAAGAAGTAGGACGCAGCATGGAGCAGAGGCGGGACGTTCTCCGAGGACTCGATGTCCTCGACGTCGGGTGTGGCGGTGGATTGCTCTCCGAAGTAAGCGGTCGCACTGTCCGGTCTCACTCATGCATGTCCTGAGCACCTCGATATTGTCATGCAGAGCCTGGCAAGGATGGGTGCGCGAACACTGGGCATCGATGCCTCCGAATCGAATATTGGCATCGCGTCCGCGCACGCCAGCGCTGATCCAGAATTGACCTCGACGACCTCGGCTGGCGAACTCGTATACCGGAATAAGTGTGCTGAGGAGCTCATCGAAGAACCGAGACGGTATGACGTGGTGTGCTCGATGGAAGTCCTCGAGCATGTCGACAACCCCGCTGGCTTCCTCTCGACCTGCGCAGAGCTGGTCAAGGTACGTAGCCCGTTGGAACGTGTGCCGTTCCCAAACCTTCCGACCCACAATTTTTTTGCCAGCCGGGCGGCCACCTTTTCCTGTCAACTATCGCTCGCACGCCCCTCTCTTACTTTTTAACGATCCTGGCGGCGGAGCATGTCCTGCGCAAGGTTGCGGTTGGGACCCACACATATTCCAAATTCATCAACCCTTCAGAGCTCGTCTCGTTCTTCTCAACGTATTCTTCACCATCGCTAAACCCGGAAATCCCTGGAAAGCCGTGGATAACACGGACATACAGCCATGGCCTCCCCACACGCACCGAGGCTGAAGTGCGAGGCCTCATTTACGTACCCTGGAGTGGTAACTGGCAACTGATGTCCCGTGGTGCAACTCCATGGGGTGCTGCAGAGTGCAATTACTTGTTCTGGGTGCGGAAGCCCTCGGAGTCGTGATGCCACCCGCGATGTTGAACTGGTCGAGCCCGATACCTGTGCGCTGCCCTTCATTGGTCTTGAGGTGACTTTGATTCCATAATACTCATGGTGCATATTGTTGGGCGGTCGACTTTTGTTATGCAACACGATGTAGGTGTGACATAATATGTGTGCAATACGCAAGGTTTTTGTTGCCCTCGGACGAACTTGCTCCAATCCAATGCACTATATGCATAACTTCGTTATGAAGAAAAGTTGTACTGTACAGAGCGGGTACATTTACACAGTGGTATTGTAAGGTGCCTTTCTTTGAATGGCGAGACTTGCAAGGATAACTGAGGAGCAATAAGGAGTGCGCCAAGAGAGTTGGAAATAAATAGTCCACTGGGTCCGAGTGGTTGCGCGCCATCATGACATCAGCCTCTCACCCCAGACAAGCCGTTGTCGATGCGCTCGGTAGGCACCACTTATAGCAACCCAGGCAACCCACAAAAAGGTCACCAACAAAACGGCGAATGAAATCCGCATCAGGGCTTTCCATCGCAAAGATACTGGCGCGGAAGAGGTGAATATGATGACTCTCCAACGTTCACGAAAGTCCGTATTCAGCCACATCAAACTGGCAACGAGCTCTTGGGCCTTGAAAAAAATTGCAATTTCATTCGTTGGAACGTACGCAAGAGACCTGTCGGAGAACGACTCACTTTTGTTCGACCAGAGTCGTACGCATGACGGATGTTGGCGACGCGCGAACGGATGCGGGGGAGCGTCGTGGAGAGATCCTGAAGAATAACCAACGAGTCTTCCAGCTCGTCTCGCAATTTTGGGATATCTGAATTCAGAGCTTGGTCTGCCCGCTGTATATTCCTCTGCGCGTTTTGGAGAGGTTTTAAACACACGAGAAACATGTCCGCATATCGTCACACACATTAAGCTCTGCCAGTGCGCCTTTGACCGACGATTCGATCGCTCTGAAATTACCCAAGTGTTCTCGCAGCTTGCTCTGAAAAAGAACATCGGATTGAACATGGGTGGCGACGAAGGAATAGTGCGGTTGGCTTACGTCGAGATCCTTGATCTGAGTGTCGAACTGAACTGCGCGAGACAATGCACGTTTTGCCTGACGATTGATACAGCGGGAACCATCGTCGTCCATGGGCGGGTATCTACTGCCAGTTGATACGATGAGGCCCCTGACGTGCACCGGACGAGCAGAGCGATGACAGAGTCACTCACAGTGCTGGCGCAAATCTGACTGCTACTGACGGATCCAATATAAGTCCGGAACGAGCTGTCGAACGGAGAGAGAGACTTTTTTGTTCTCCCTTGTTGCCAAGCTCTTTTTTTTTTGGCGCATCCCCACGAGGCGACCTCGTTTTAGGAAAGGCGCTTTCTCAGTCTCCGGATCAAAAATGACTCCCCTCTCCGACGCCGCGCACCGCTTCTGCGAGGACTTTGCACACAAGGAGTCGATAGAGACCCTTCTCGCGCACTTCTCCAACACCCGTCCGTGCGAGGTCATCGAACATGGTTTGTCCTGCCTTGCCCCCTTCCTGGGCAGTCCGTTCAGAGGTCATGACGGCGTGCGGCGCTACTTCTCCACCGTCGCCGCTCTGATCACATATGAGGACATGCGCTTCTCAGAGTATATCATCGACGTTGAGGTCAGAAAGGTGTCGGTCAAGGGCACCGCGACCTTCACTTGGATCGCTACGCGCGAAAGCTGGGACGAAACGTTCACATATGTATTGGACTTTGATGACAGAGATAAGATCACCCGCTATCAAATCTGGGGCGATACCGGTGCACTGTACCTTGCCAGCCAAGGTCGTCTGGGAGAAGTGAGGTTAAGGGCCCTTGATCAAACGTCTGCTAGGTGGTCAAAATCCCCGACAGTCCATGTATTCAATTCTAATCGTGTATCTGATACAGGTAAAAATGTGTATACATGCAATACAACTAGGCGACATGGGGAAGATAGCTAACACCAAGTAAGACGTTTTCGTCGACCCAAATGTTCGCGAGATGATACATACAGGCTGCATATTATCAGATTGTAAAATAACTTGGATTATGCTCGCAGGGAGAAAGACGAGCACTGAGAATATGAGAGTGGCGTAAACGATCGTCAAGTTACGCATGACACTATTGAAGTACACAGTTAGAGTGTCTCCCGCTGTTTCGTTTCTTCTGGGAGTCGGAACTCCCGGGCAAGGCGCCAGGGATATCCTGTTGGACCCTTTCGAACGCAGAACCGCCGTTCGAAGTAATTTTAGACGACGATGCACCTTCAGAGGCATGTTGATTGGCCCGACGCTCAGATTCCGTATCAGGCTCCCCAATCGAGAAGAAGGACCGTCTCGGCTCTTGTCGACTGGATTGACTGTCCATCGTATTTACGCTCCTCGGACCCGTGCTATTGCTCGACTCAGAGTGCGGTCTCTCTGCCGAGTTTACATTGTGCTTGAGCTTGGATGTTTTCCGCTCTGGAGCTTTGTCTTCTGCGTTTCCTGCAATGATTGGCGACGGGAAGGCAGACGGATGAGAAACGGATAGAGATGAACGCGAACGCCCGAAGCCAGATATGAATTTGAATGCAGCAGCTGGTTTCGTGGGCAGCGCATGGGCGGGGCTAGGAGTAGACGAGATGAGGTCGGCGCTTGGACGTAGAGACGGTGTGACGAATGAAACTTCAGAGGGCACCACCACCGATGCGTGCATAGGCAGGGGAGACGTATTTGCACCATCGTGGGACTGATGCAATCCGTTGGAGTTGCCCTTCTCCGCAAATTGCGCATACAACAGGAGCTGTGAACGAAGGTCACAACTCGGCGCCGCATCTTGTGCACACTTTGCGTGAGCTATGAGGCTGCATCGATCGCAAATAACACCATTCTTTTTCACGCTCCCAAGGCACACTCTGCAGATCATCGCTGCCGTACATTCGTTGAGTAGAGTACAGCTGCGGATGGAACGTTTGCTTACATTTCCCAAAGATGGTTTTTACAAAAGTATGATTCCGAGGCGGGAATGGTGTATCATCAGGGAGAGGTGACGCAGGCCCGAAGGAAACGTTCTGTTGTGGAACACTTGGCTCCTCTGCCGTAGGAGGCTCTGACGATGGCACTTCCATGATGGGTGAGTTGATTTGAGCGAGCACCTTGGCAGCGTCTGTTTTTTGAAGGTCGGCACTGACGCGGCGAAGGAAAGGGATGCTATCCTGAGGACGAAGTTCCTGGTGGACAAGTTAGGCATACCACTTGCTCAGCAACGAGGCGACCTTACTTTGAGCGCATCCCAATTCATCTTTAGCCATGGGTGTTCACAGAGGCTCTCGGCGTCTGGGCGCCGCAGGGGGTCCTTGTGGAAGCATTGTTGTAGAAAGTCTTCGAGTGCCTCGGAACGGTCGTCTGGAAGCGGTGGCATCTCATCTTCGACGATTCGAAACATAACTATCCGATCAAATCAATCACATCTGGAGACAAACACATGGTTTAACACGTACCCGTCATGGTGTTCGCAATCTCCCCGTAGGGAGGACGGCCGGTAAGAAGTTCGATGACAGTACACCCTAAGGACCAGATGTCCGATTTCGGCGAAGCGCCCTTGAGTTCAATCACCTCCGGAGCCATCCAGTTGGGAGTGCCAGCCACGCTGTTAAGTTCGCGTTCCATCGCCCGAAGATTGAGGGAGACACCGAAGTCCGAAAGCTTGATATTTCCGGTCTTGGTGGTGAGGATATTCGCGGCCTTGAGATCGCAGTGCACAACTTGGCATTTGTGGAGATAGTACAAACCCTCCAAGATCTTGACAACATAACTGGCGACAAGGTGTTCATTGAGCTTCCCAAACGCCTTTAGTGTCTGTCCGAGCGACCCGCTTTCCGCATACCTCGACCAAGAGTCAGCGATCAATGGTGTCAATGTAAAACGGGTTCCCTCACTCAAGGATGATGTTCAAGAATTCCTCGTCTCTCACCATGCCCTCATACTTGACGATGCCTGGGTGTGACAAACTCTTCATCAAGTCGACCTCTTTCATGAGCTGCATGACTTCCTCTTCTTTCAGACCCTCCAGTCGAATACGCTTGACAGCCACCATCTGACCCGTGTTCAGGTTCAAGGCCCGGTAGACAACTCCGAATTGACCTCGGCCGATACAGTTGCCGAGTTGCTTAAAGCGGAGGCGCATGAGTGCACAAAAATGACACGTCGGGGCACAAACTCACGAATCGGACGGCTGCTTTACCCTCTTCTTCGACTACGATCGTCTGGCGTGGCGTGCCACCATCCATCGACTCGCGACCAGGTAGATCACTAGCAGTTCTATTATTCACGTATCTCAAGACCGACGATATTCCCATACCTGGAACGACGTGTCCTTCCAAGCTCATCGTAAGAATTCGGTCGGCTGCGTTGTTTGGCCTTCGGGTCATCAAACTCGCTGTAGAGTCGTCCGCGTATACGGGACCCATCCAGTGGATTAACTGGACCTTGCAAGGAGTCGGGGGAGGGTGATGCCCGGGTGCTGTGATCCCCAGATACCGCCCTAGGAAACGGTACCGCGGACGAGCTGCCCTCTCTGTCTGGATCGTCCAAGGTACCACGTGGAACGTAGATTGCATTGCGACGGGCGCCATTTCTTGTGCTTGAGCGGCGCAATATCACTTTGGAACCAGGAGAACCAGGGATGGGACTATCAGGACTGGCGTCACGACGCAAGATAGATTCCTTGGGCATGAGTACAGGATCCACGCTATGCCTGGGACGGTGGGTGGGCCGGCGCGGGGAGGATGGGACTGAGTCAGTTCCATCATTGTGGCGGGAAACCCCCATGAGGTATGGTTTTCGTGGCGGAGAGGCCGAAGAAGCGCCGAAGCCAAGTGGGGATTCTTCTCGGTTGGTCTTCGTCTGGATAGGAATAGACCGGGAAGGGCTTGCTTGAAAGGCACCCATGAAGTCGTCGGGCCACTTCCCTTTTCCGAGTCGAACACGAACTTGTTCCGCTTCATGATCCCGTTGGCCATCATCTACGGGGGACCTGGCTCGAGCAGTCTCACGAGAGCTTGATCCACAGGCGCTATTCTCCTCTTCCTCAAGGAGACTGACAAGGTCGGGAGTGGCGGATTCGCTAGGTCTTCGATCTCTTGTTCGGGAAGCGTCCCCGTTGATACGCCTTCTGGCCATCTCTTCTGCCAGGGACGCAGCCACAGAGCTAGCCTCTGTCCTGGTAATGGATGGAACCTCTGAACCAAGCGACGTGGCTTCAGTGGTGGCAGTCCTGACAGTGCCGAACTTGTTTTGGGCACTGCTGTTGCGGCGAAGATCGAAGATACTGGAATATGCTGTGTTCTCTGTGATGTTACTCGACGTTCTTGACTGTCTGAGCGGAAAATCGTGACCGTAATCTCCCAGAGTAGGACTGGAAGATTGGGATCCGCGGGTTGGAAAGTCGAAGGAGTTGGGATCAGGTGGAAAACCACTGCCACTATCATCATTATGCTTCGATTTCGAGCGAGTTCGCAGGGGTGACTTAGGAGTCGGTGTGATCAGTTTCATGGAAGGAACGTCGTCGTTTTCTGGGTTCCCAACTGGTATGTTGACGTTACCTGCCGTACCACAAGAGGTTCCCGAATGAGGACTATTTGACCGTAACGGAGGAAGAACCAATTCTGGTAACGCCAAGTATTTCCGGCCCGATGTAGGAGGCGGAGAAACTGAACGCTGCTGTACTAGATTAGGTGTTGATGAAGCGGCGCGGGAGAGGATTGGTGGGGAGTAAAGGCTATTATTAGACGTCACATCCCCGGTGATTTTGTTGCCTTGACCATATATCACTTTGCTCCGGTCGACGGCCAGCGTATCAGATAGCTTCAAGAAAGAGATGATCGTTCTTGCCACGCGACATAGGGTCTCCGGAGTTGTTTCGATGAGGTCGTCACGGTAGAAGAGGTCATCAGAAGGTACTCCATGAGAAGAACACGCTGCGAGGAATTTGGTGATGTTGCTGGTACGCTTGAAGCCATCTTCTCGCGGATCAATTCTCAAAATCGCAGAAGGGACATGTTTGTTCATCAGCCTAGGTAAAGGGGTGTAGGTTGTTATGCGCTCTGCTTCGAGGACGGTAATACTTACTGGCATAGAACCACACCATCCCTGAGCGCTTCGCAGAAGAGTTTCCTCTCCCTCTCCTCTCCGGCGTTACTGACGACCAAGGAACTCAATGTTACACCGACCTGGCTGGAACTTGCACCTGGCAGAGCCCCGCTCTTTCCCCAGATGCGTTCAAGTCGCACCAATGGCTGCAATCGAACTTCTACCTCGGCCCATTCTCTCGCATGCTCGCTGCGTGACAAGTGCGGTGGTGGCTTACGTAATTCCTTGCACAACAGCGAGGTCGCGGTGCGAACCAGTTCACGTTGCTCAGGAGTTGAAGGAGAGCTAAGTGAGGCTGCAGATGTGTTGAAGTTGCGATTGTGGACATATCCTGGGAGTCTTTGTGCTGGAGAAGTGGCGCGGGGTCGTGCGGTAGAAGGTGAGGTCGGTCGAGAAGGTGAGGCCGTCAATCGCCGTTGGGTGTCCATTGAACTCCGTCTAGGTGTTTCCGTAGATGATCTTTGAGAAATCTCAGCCGATGATCGACGGGAGCTATCTACGGATGGTCGAGGAGTATCGACCGACAGTCGTTTGTTTGCTGTGAGATGTGTTGGAGGACTCGAAGGCAGGTGGGTAGCCGAGGCGGAAACGAGGCCGTGGTAAGAAGTTGGAGTCACTCGCCTCGTTTGAGTCCGAACATGACCAGGGCTCACTGCACGGTTTGGTGTTGGAGACGATGGCGGGCTGTTGAGAGTGGCCCCTGGCCTTCTGGCCACTGTCCCCAACCGCCCTCTTCCACTTGGCTGTGGGCTGGGAGAATCAGGCAGACTTGGCAAATCACTACTTGTTCGGGGGGTGTCGATGGAGGACCGAGCACCGGGCAGAGATGGTGTGAATATTGGAGAGGGTCTAGATTTACCAGCTCGCGGAGACGCTGTCCCATTGCGTTCTGGAGTTCCAACGCTGCTTCTATGTTCCCGGCGAGGGGCTAGAGGTTGTGGCGCACTTATGTCCCTAACCGTGGGTTGCATACTTGCGCGACAGGTGCGGTCGCGCGCGATAGAATCAGTGGTAGGATTCAATGTTGGGTCAATGATCACGACCTGGTAAGGATTCGGAGAAGGTATGGGATGAGAGGAAAGGTGAATGGCAGGCGAAGACATCGAGGCTTGTCGTAGGGAAGGGGTGATGAAGCTCGTCCAACCTGCCACGCGAGGCTGGCCATGCCAATCCGCATTGTTTACATGCTCTGTACTGACCCTGGTCTGGTCAGCGGAAGATACGGTCGGAGTTGAAGAGGGCGTGACAGAGTTACGACCAGCCCGTCGAAGCCCTACTTTGGACTCGAACCGCTTAAACATGCCCGACCTGCCCTTGTCATTGTCGTGGTCCCTTATGTCGGTGTCGTCAGAGATTGAATTATCATGGTCCTTTTGCTTAGCGGATATGGTTTCAAGGTCATCGTTAGGGGCTGAAGCCTTGACCTTTGACCGCGTTGCCGTCTTGAGACCGTGTTCAAAGGAGGATCGGATGCGTTGTCTGAATGTGGTCTGTGAGGACTCGGGCGCGTCATGGTGTGGTGATGGGTGAGAAGAAGTGGATGACTCCGCACCGCGCGAAGAAAGGACAAACGGGATGGGGTGTGATTTGAGACTGCTACGGCGCTGTGAAGTCATCTGCAAGGGATTGAAAAAAGGCGACTTAGAGGGGTTAGATAAAGCGAGGAGGGCCATGCATGGACCGCATGTAGCGCCACGATCAGACTAAGTAATGTAGTAAGAACAACGAGGTATGGTTGGAGCCGAAGAGGGAGGTTGATGGGAAGTGGGAACGTGCGCGATAACAACGGCGGCGGCCTGGGGAAGATATAGAATACGAGGGAAGTCAGTGAATTGTCATCAAAGACACATGTCAGACAGAAGAGGAAGAACGCAGCAGAGCCGGCGGGATGGTAGATGCATACAGGGGTCGAAGAAGAGACGGAAATTCTACGGGGAAATGAATGAAGCTGACCGGAGGATGCTCTGATGGTCGATCCCACACCGGATTCCAGCTGTCGTGAACGAACGGATTAGTAGGGCGGGAGGCGAAGAACCAGTGTTACAGGGTCGGCTGCAGGGTGGCTGCCAGGACAGGGCGACGTGAGACAGCGAACGGGAAGCGAACGGAGAGTGGGACGGGAGGAGATATCAGTCACGGAATAAACGTGGGCTGGGAGAAGACGGCCAGAGAAAGCACATCGGCAGGTTAGCGTGGGAGGTGGAGAACGCGGAGACCCTGTATAAGTTACGTCTCGGAGCCAATGGGAATGCAAAGTGTCACCGTCTCGGTCGCTAAATGCGTATGACGCAACGCAACGCAACGCATGGCAAAGGCTAGCAACAACCCCGCAGCAGCGATAATCATCCTGCACCGTCTTTGCCCCGCTTCTGCTACCCCCGGTCAGCAATCACGGCCTCAGTGGCGCACCCGCTAGCGCACCAGTGCTCTCCCCATTCGGTACGGCGCTAGAGATTGTCTCCCAAACTAATTCAAATGAACGATTACCGTATCACCCATCAAGCCGTGCGGCATTGCAATGACACGTGAACGGTGACAGTTGCACTAGGGGAGCACCGCAGTGACTATGAGTCAACCGTATTGGATGTATGCGCTGTTGGATTGAACCCACCGCTGGCAACGTCGGGCTCCATTGTCACCGTCCGCATCGAGCGCTATCGAGTTGAAACGCGTGTTCATGTCGAAGTAACCGCGGAGCAACATATGCGCCACAACCGGAGGTTCGGAGTTTGAACTTCTCCTGTCCTTCACTCGCACACTATGCCTACCCGCTCACGAACGAAATCGGCGTCCAAGGATCTCCTCCACTCTAAACCACCCCGTTCAAAAGAAAAATCGAAAAAGACGGACGACACCGTGAGTGACATCGAAAAGGAGCACAGGTCACGCACAGTACGCAGCAGATCAAAAGCACAAACCAAGCCAACAATCGATCCAACGCACACCAACAACGACACCTACTGTCTCTGCAACCAGCCCGACGATGGCTCTCCCATGGTCTGTTGCTCAGAGTGTCACGAGTGGTGCGTACCCTCATCCTTCACCTTCCAATCTCCTCACGGTACAATCCCTTTGGTTTAAAATATAGGTATCATTTCCGGTGTGTGAAGCTCAGCGTAGAGCAGGCTGAAGATCTTGGTATGTCCTGTCTTATGGCCTTCATCCTTTTTTGCTCATCACCATTCCGTCGTGTAGAGGTGTATATCTGTCCTACTTGTACCGAAAATACCGGTCGACGCATGATCAGTGAGTCTTTTTACGACAATCCGCGGCGCTCCCGCCCGTGCACAATGTATATCGAGCATATAAGTTTTGTACCCCTACAACTTGTTCGCTATCCGTCGTCTGAGGCACCTGTTCCCGCGCTTTCTCTGCCAGACCATCCGTCCCTCTCGCATGATGGTTGCAGTCATAACGGCCGTGTCCATGCGTCTGCAGCCCAGTCGCGGCGCTCTGCATCTTCACAAGCTGAGGCTCTACGTTATTGGCGCGCAGCTATGCCTGTTGAGTCAGATGATCTGGTATGAGTCCCAGTAGTTTGAGCGCCCTGTACAATCGTAGACGCCCGCCCACGACATGACCAGACTAAGTCCCTGTCGTACCGGGTGCATACGTTCAATCTCGGTCGCCCCACTAGGGCACTTTTCGTTGCCCTTCATTTCTTGACCGTTTTCGTCGTGGCTTTCATTGGCGACGTGTACTGACCAGACCGATCTGTCCGCAGTGCAGTGGGAAGGTCCAGAAGCCCATTCCGACTTTATCAAGCTCTCGCACGATGACGACGGCTCCAAAACGCCTCTACAACTTCCAACGCCACCACCCGCGTTATCACCTTCGGAATCGGAGGAGGACTCAGATAGCGAGGACGACTATGTGGCAGAACTGGAAAGAGTAAAAGGGAAGCGGCCCTCTCGGGTGTGTACTTCTATTGCTGTGTCATACAAGGTCTGCTGATGCACGGTATCAATAGCGTCGTCCACGCCACGCAGTTTATGCATCGGATTCAGATCACCATTCCGACACACATACCCTGCATGATCCAGGTACTCGCAAGTTTAGCACTCCATTCTCTGAAGACAGGAGAACATCACCTGCCACCAGTAGTCATCTTAAACGGAAATTGGGTGCCTCACACCAGGCGCGGGAATCCAAACGCAAAAGGTCTTCAGATGCCCCTATCTTGGTAGACGATGACCCAGCCAGAAAGTACTGCCTTGGAAAACTCCGGGATATGTTGCGTCCAGTTTTCCTCAGGTATCCTCGTGTGGAGGTCGACGACGGATCCGGCAACAAGGTCGATCTGAAAGCGGGCGATCTCACCGACGAAGGCAAGCAACGATTACAAAATGAAGCGGATGTCTTTGCCTCGGAGCTCGAGCAATGTCTGTTCGAACTCTATGGAGAACCTGACAAACACGGCAAGCAGGGCGTCGGTCCCAAGTACAAGTGAGTCTCTCCTTCGCGGTCGGTGTCGTAGTCTAACCGTTTCTTGACTAGGGAACGTTTCCGTATGCTCACTTTTAACCTGAGTCAAGAGGACCGTGTCGCTATTCACCAGCGAATATGCTACGCTACTATTTCTGCGAAGGAACTTTCTCAGATGAGTTCTACAGATCTGGCCAACGAGGAAACGAAGCAATCCATCAAGCTTGCTGAAAAAGAGGCTCTGGAACATTCGATTCTCCAAAAGACCCTCATCCCTCGCGCAAAGATCACGCACAAGGGTTTGCAAGACATCGAGGACGTCAACGGGGAGTCGCCAACATTGCTACGCGAACGAGAGAAGGAGCGAGAAAAAGAAGACGAAGAGCGTCGGGAAGAGCGTCGGGAGAGAGAGCGGCAGGCACGACTAAAGGCCGCCGAGCAACATCAGAGGGACAGAGCTAGTTCCATCTCACAAGGGTCGATCCCGCCTGAATCGCCAATCGCACCACAGAGCGCCACGTGGGGTGGTTCCTTTCCTATGCACCACGACAATTATTCACCTCCTATAGGTGACGATATGAGACCGCCCATTCACCCTCTGTTCGCGCCATCAGCCTCCGACCTCCAGACGTCCCCCGAGCCGGAACTAGATATTGCAGATCTCATTCATTTGGATGACGAGCCCGCTCCTCAAGACACGTTTGGTGATCATTTGCCTACACCCGCTTTAGAAACCTCTATCATGCCATCTGGATCTGATCACTCAGCCCCAGCGCCACCTGAGCCTGCGCCCCCGCCCCCGCTGGTAATTCCTCCGTCATCATCCGAACCGTCCTCTGCGATTGCGAATTCGCCGACTCAGTTCGTCAAGGCAGAAACACCCTCGCGCACGTCCTTTGATCTAAACGCACTATGGTCATCTCCGAAAACAGAGCTTGGTTCGCAAGATATAGCGAAAGAACCGGAACCAGAACCGGAACCCGAGCCGGAGCAACACCACAGGAGTCACCCGATCGAGGTGGACTCTATTGCTCGCGAGGCAACCGATCAAGATTTCGATATGTTCTTGGAAAAGGACCACGATACGGACGTTGCCCAAGAGGAGCGGCCTCGAGACCCAGAGGAAGCGTTCCAGGCAGTCCCGCCCGTATGGACAGGCAAGGTGAGCAATGGGATTGTTTGAGAAGGATTAGTGTTACTCATTTCCGTTCGAGGTTGCCATGCCTGTGGATTCTTCCATTCCTCAGCTAGCGCCGGTTGTTGCCCGCCAGGTTGGTGGTCGGACTTTGGGTGCTGATTCTTCCCTTTGGAGAACGCTTTTCCCATCTGATACACTCCGGGTCGACGGCCGTGTACCAACAGAGAGTTCTGCACAGTTCCTATTGCGAACGAGACTAAATCCACAAAAGGAACTCATTGCATGTGCATTCTCTCCCGAAGGGGGCGACGGCACGCTCCAAACATTCAGCGACTTTCTATTGCATAAAAAGTAAGTCCATTGAATGACCTGTAATAGCCGTTTCATTCTGACCCTCATCTCCAGTCGTCATGGACTTGTGTTTCCATGGGGTCATCAACCCAAGGATTATCACCCTGGAAAGGAGCTCTACATGGTACCGCTTTTGGCGAGCATGCCATTACCGGATTTCATTGAGCTTCTGGACGAGTTGCGCCTACCCAAAGTTCGCCAGCACAACTATGTGATCGGTATCTGGATTCTTGTTAGGGGGAAGCTTGCTCCACCACCTGCCGCCTCATTGGTGCCCAGCGTGCCCCAACCCTCAGCCCCCGCTCCATCCCTCCCGGCGGCCCTCCAAGCCTACCCACAGCTTGCCAATTCTGCGCTAGCAGCCGAAGTCGCCGCGCTCACACCCGAGCAAATCCAGGCGATCCTTCGCGCACTGTCGTCCGGCAATGGTGGTATCCCAGGCATCTCTGGCGGACTCGCCAATGCGGTGGCCAACGTCGCACATGTCCCCCCTCCACCCCCCCTTCCACATCTCCATCCACACCCGGGTGTACCGCCAACGATGCCGACGGTGGGTGTACCTCCCGTACCGCACGGGCCACCACATTGGACGGGTGGCGTACCAAGTTTTCCCATCCCACCCGCACCGGGCGCCGCCTCCAGTTCGCTACCTGGACCCATCCTCGCACCTGTCCCTGTTCCCGGTCCCCCCGCCGCCCCAGGTCCAAGTACCACTTTCCCGCCCGGTCCACCCCCGCACACACACACATCCGCGCCTGGCACATCTCCGTTCATGAGTCCACACACGCAAACGCCACCTCGGCCGGGGATGCGCTCTCCACACGGACCCGCCGGGATGCACCACTCCCCCACCGGTCCGCGGGCGGGTGGGTACGGAAGATATGACCGCGACGACGGCCCGGGTCACCCGGACGCGCGGTATCGCGATGAGAGAGGCGAGCGTGGTGGTGGGTGGCAACAGTCGAATGGGCGCGGCAGGGGTCGGGGTCGGGGTCGTGGACGTAGTAGCGGCGGGAGTGGTGACCGTGGTGGTGACCGTGGTGGTGGTGGTGGTGGTGGTGGTGGTGGTGGCGACTATGTGGGGAGGCCAGTGGACGCTGGTTGGGCGCGACATCGCGCCGGTGCCCCAAGTGGCCCTGGACAAGAGGATCGAGGGCACTGGGATGGGCCGTCGCCACCTCGGCGATGGG
Organism: Boletus eberwhitei; assembly: GCA_038090915.1. Classification (NCBI taxonomy): domain Eukaryota; kingdom Fungi; phylum Basidiomycota; class Agaricomycetes; order Boletales; family Boletaceae; genus Boletus; species Boletus eberwhitei. The sequence goes on from JBBPNO010000103.1 coordinate 17,892, forward strand.
GCTAAGTCGTTTCTTCTTGCCATCTTCTCGCCCTCTTCCTCCCCTCGCGCGATTGGCGTCGACTGTAAATTATTAGTCATCTTCATTCTCCTCTTGTCATTTCGATTTTTTTTTTCTCTTTTTCTATCTCACCCGGATATATTAGTTCGCCGTACGTGCTTTTCGTCTGTACTTGTACCCGTAAAATCTACTAGTACTCGGTCGATGATATCTCACTCGGTATTCACGCAGTCTGGAACGACAAGGAATAAAAGACTTGAATATGAGGCACATACAGGCTTACGCTGGCGTGCGTCGCGCGAACAAGAGTAAATCGAGTAAAAACGAGAACAAAGTTTTGAGTTCATAAGTAAACTGTAAGAGTCCTTCCAATCGATATTGTTGTTTCCGGGAACCTCTTTTGCTCGCCACCTCAGCGCTGCAACTGCGCATGAAGCTGGACAAGTAGTTCCTCGATGCGCTCCTGCCGTCCTTCGATCCTCTCCATCCGTTTCATGCACTCGGCCATCCCTCCGTTCTCTTCCGCGATCTCCTCCGCCTGTTCCACAGTCCGGATCTCCTCCTCCCCTTCCTCCTCCCCCTCTTGGTGACTAGGCGATGCGGACAACGGAATGGCCAACGTCTCCGCGCGCGTATCGAGCGGCGGATATGCCGGTCTCCCCGACCCAGCCGGTTTCGTCGCCCACAACGATGTCTCGCTCGGGCGCTTATGCATGGAATGCATCGACGACAAACGGCGGCGCGTCACGGATCCGTAATTGAGCTGCGACTGCGGCAAAAACCCCGATCCACCGCCACCGCTCGCGCTGTCCGAGATGGCGTCTTCCGGCTCGTCGAGGTGGAGTGGTTGAAAGATTTGGGCGAGTGGGCTTTGGACGAAGTCGGGTTTGTGGGTCGAGGCGGTCAGTCGTCTGCGGAGGGAGACGGGCCCGGAGGTCTGGCGATAGTGACTGGCGATCTGCTGTGGAGAAGGCGCACACGGCGGTGTGTGTTGATGCTGGTGGTTAGGGTCGTGTTCCTTTGGGGACGGCGGATTCGCTGGGCGGAGAGAACGCGTGGACCGACGGCTTGATTTGTGGGATACCCGACGATCGTGACCGTTGTTGTGAATGGGTTCAATGAGGTGGTCGTCTTCGGTTTCGAAGGTATGTTGCAATTCGTCTTCAATGTCAAAGATCTGACGATGACTAAACATCCTGGGTTCATTTAAAAAGAAACAGAACGTACGACATCGATGTTTGCACCTGATCCTGCTAGGCCATCGAACAAGTCTGTAGGGGATGCACGATCACTATCTGAGTCATTAAGAAGGGCAACCAATCGACTCACACAACCACTTGAGCGGGCGAGGTAAACTCTCTTCGAGCTTTTCAAACAGGGATGAGATCGTTTCATAAAATCCAACCGAGGCTGTTTTCTTTGCCTGACCTGTGCCAGCATGAGAAAGCGCAACTGGATATTTGTGTTGCCGACTCACGTTCATACCACGCGATGAGGAGGAGGATGGGAAAATTTGTAACTCTGTATGGGGTGTGAGCAATAAGGGGTCTTAAAGATGCCAAAGACAAATGACCTTATCAGAAACACGTTCACCTACTGGCTAATCAGTGGGTACATTACTAGAAAGCATCGATCCCTTACTTTGTGGAACCATCTCGGACTCAAAACATAACTAGCGGGAAGAAGAATGCAAACGGCGACTAGGTTGACGGGTGGTTGGTAAGAAAAGAGCGAGTCGGCTTTGACCCTATAAGTGTCATGTGTCAGCAACCAAAGAACGAAACATGGCACTGCACGGATGTACCCTTCGATGGTAGAGACCGCTTTCCTAAACATGGCCTAAAAATAACAAGATGAACAAGACAACCGGAGGCTGAGAAGTCGAAACCGACCTCGGCGGCAGCATCCTCGCTGATTCTCGCGAATGTATTCGACAAGATCTATCCACAATTTTATCAAGGGTGCCATCAGCGGTCCTGTTGGGAGTGTACTTACAGAAACGAGCACTGCGTTACGGTATGAAGTGCCTCAGAACTTGTAACAAAATGACCACATACCGGTTAGCAATAGTGTGTTGCTCAGGCATGCATACATGATCATGAGAATAGGGCCGAACACGGGGTCAAAATCGCCTGCACGAATGAACAACTAAGAGGATATGTATGCGAAAGACTGACCTGCTTTATTGAAACCAGCCGCGTCGAGTCCAAACCAGATATCTAGCATCCACCACGCGATTGTGCTGCATGATGGAATATTGAACACAAGGGCAGGGGAGGAAAGATGAGAAATACCTCAAGGAGTATCTAGTAAAACTAGGTCAACCCGCATAAAAGAGAACTGGAATTATGGAACATACCCTGAGCTTTTGCGACCCAAGCTAACTGCTGGTTAGGCCGATTCAGACAGGAAGTTGGGCTACTCACGTCCACATTGCATAAAGAAAGCCGCAAAAGCAGAAGGCCGCGATGAGCATAAGGGTAACAAACTGCATCAACATGGCGCGGAGCGAGAGGACCATGAGGTTGTTCTTTAGCGTGACAAAAGCGAGCCTTCGAGCGCTAAGGGGCTGGCGAGTCGTCAAGCAGAATGATCTCACCTTGGGAATAGTAAGCAGGCGATAACTGCGAGAAAGTCTATGCCGATGTCTCTAGCCCATTGATCTGTAGTGTTTGTCAGGATGGTAAGGTAAGGTAAGGAGAAATTATTACGTTGGTAGACGATGCCGTATATCCTAAATACTGCATAGACAAGGTATGCCGTTACTGTGACGAAAAAGATGAGGCGGGGAATGTTACGATGACGGTGAGAGACATCAGACCAAATGCTAGATCGAAACCGTTCTAAAGTAGAGTTCTGGAATCAGACGTCTTCTATGGTCTCGGGACGAGTGCCACAGGGCTCACCCAAGTACCCTTGGAGTAGACTATGGGAGGTGAGTATAGCGAGGATGAGGAGGAATGAAAACTTGCCCTTCATGCCGTGTTCTTGCATGGCGGCGAGTTTCTCGAGACTGAATCCGAGGGCATACACCATGAATATTGTTTCAAAAATGTTTATCTTGTCACGTTTATTCATCTCGATAGCCATGACAAACAAGATAAAGAGAATCAAGAAGCTTGAAAAGCGTCAGTGAACCCGCAGAGAAGGAGAAACGGGGTGTACTTTAAATACTCCAAGACGGCACGGATGGCGGGAACCTTGAGACTAGAGGGGATTGAGAAGGGATGGGGGAAAAGCAGAGAAGACGTACCGGTAGTGATCGAGAAGGGGAGCCTTGTGTGGATCGTAAAAGTGGATTGGGGTGCGTTTGTAACGCTGAAGGGGGTATATCAAGGGAAAGGAAAATTGTAAGAGATGACATACGTCTGAGAGAATGGCATGGCTGGTCTCGGGCTGGTAGACACACTTTCCACTAGTGGGACTGTGAGAGGGAGAGGGAGAGTGGAAAGGAGAGGCGCATACATCCAGATTGCATGTATGACTCGTTGACAAGGAGAGCTCTTTATGAAGCGGCGGGCCTTGGAGATGATTGCCATTTCGATCGCGTTTCCGATGTGGTCCTCGAGGTCGTCGCCGCGCAGCTGTCTGGCGAGTTCGAGGACGTGCGGCTCTGCACCAGACCAGACCGGCCAGGAAGTGGTGAGGGTGCGGACGAGATCGAGGATGCTGTTACCGTTGTCGCGGAGGGTACGAATAGCGAGGAGTTCGCAGAGGGCGGCGCGGGTTGCGGAGAGAGGGCCGATTGTCATGTTGTTCTCGTCGCGAATGAAGTAGGACCTGTTGAGGAGAAAGGCAAATACGACGGATCTGTTTCCTGCGCGCTGGATGGCGTTGTACTTGTCCTCGAGGGGACGGACGAGTGTGTAAGTAAGGTCGGGTGCTGTGAGCTGCGGGTGGGTGAGATGATGTAGAAGAAGGAGGTATATAACAGACCGCCTCAAAGGTGAGTGGTGCATCTGGATAAAGGTGAGCAACGAAAAAGACAAGAGAAGAGAGACGAACCGATGTAGTGCTATAGATGGTGTCGGGGTGTGAGTGAGAGATCGGACGAGTAGAGTACGCACGATAATGTCCTGTAGGGGAGAGTGAGCAGTAAACCAGGAGAGAGAAAGAGACTGACTGCTCTGATTGCATGTATGATGGGCCATACGGACGGCGTGCCTAACAGTGGCTGTTGTTCCATGCGAAATGAACGGAGAGATGATACTGAGAGCGATGTGCGGATCACCACGTGCCACTCTCCCACGGATTGCACCTCCGACAGCGCGCGTCCTTCCGAGTCGCGTCCCTCCAGCTCGTCCTCCATGCTCCCTGTTCAGCCGCCCCCCGTCAAAATATACAATGCCGTATACTCGTCCGTCCAGGTTTGTCTTGTTCTCTCGACCCGCCCCACTCATTTCACCCCTTTCTCCAGGTCTACGAGTGCATGGTCCGTGGAATCGCCGTCATGCGCAGACGCGGTGACTCGTATGTCAATGCGACGCAGATCCTTAAGGTCGCCGGTATAGAAAAGGGCAGACGCACAAAGATACTCGAGACGGAAATACTCCCCGGCAAACACGAAATCGTACAAGGCGGATACGGTAAATACCAAGGCACTTGGTACACATCCCACACGCCCTCCTCTGCCTGCTTTCTCACCCATTTCCCAGGATTCCACTCGACCGCGGTCGCGACATTGCCGCCCAGTATGGCGTCGCGCCTCTCCTCGCACCGCTCTTTGACTTTACCCCCTCTTCAACCTCCCTCACCTCCCTCCCCACCGCAAACTCCGCCCCGTCCCCACGCCCAATATCAGCCGCGTCTTCCTTCTCTGCACCAGCATACCCCCAGTCTGTTCTCCCCTCCGCCTCCATGATGCCTGGTTCCGCCCTCCGTCTCCTCAACCAGGGTCGCGCCCAGGGCCTCTTCACCCCCTCCTCTTCCGCCCTCGCCCCCTCCAGGTCCGCCATCTTCCCCTCCGCGTACAGCGCACCCTCCCCAACCCCACCTCCAACCCAGCAATCCCTCAAGAGAACCAGATCAGACTCGGAAGTCGTCTCCGCCATCCAGCCCCCCCCGCATCCCCACCACGCGTCCCAACTGCTCCTCGACGCGCCCGCCGACATCCGCCCATCTCCCGTGCAAGACGACGGTCCTCCAACCAAGCGACCACGCAAAGAGCCCACCCCACAACCCGAACCCTCTCAATCGTCCGCCCCTTCCTCCCAACCTCAACGCGCCACATCCGTCCACGACGCGTCCTCACCCCGTCCGGCCCGTTCTCCCCATCCCCTTTCCACAAATGGCAACTCAGTAAACGGCGTAGACATCGACCCTCTACCTCTCCGCTTCTCCACAAAACCACCCCTTCTGCGCGATCCTTCTGTTTTTAGAGATGCACGTCGTGCACAGCTCATCGCTGCAATTTGCCGACAAGATGATCCAACTCTTGTCTTTGATCTCCTTCGCGAACTCACCCCAGATCCTTCCCTTCCCCTCGACGTGGACGCCATCCTTGACGACAAGGGCCACTCAGCCCTTCACCTCGCCGCATCCCTTGGTCGCCAGAACATCGCAGAGCAGCTCGTCGCTGCAGGTGCTGACATACACCGTGGTAACTTTGCCGGAGAAACTCCCCTCATGCGTGCCTCCATCGACACCCACAACTCTGACCAACAAACATTCAACATCATCGTCCAGGCGTTGCACCAGTCTATACGCACCCTTGATACCTCCAGAAAATCAGTCCTGCATCATATCATGTACCTCGCTGGCATACAAGGCCGTGCAGTCTGCGCCCGATATTACCTTGATCAGATATTCATGTGGATAGCACAGAACCAGGGCGGTGACTTTAGATCCATTGTTGATCTTCAGGATGAACACGGCGATACAGCCCTGAATATCGCCGCGCGGGTCGGAAATCGAAGCCTGGTAAGAACCTTGCTGGATGTCGGTGCTAACCGAATATTGCCAAATAAACTTGGCCTTCGTCCCGGCGATTTCGGGGTCGAGGTCGAGGTAGGCCTTGCGGTGCATAACGTATCCACCGATGCTCAATTATTTTCCAGGAACTAAGTGGTGGTCTTCGGGCGGAGGACATACTGGCATCATTGCGGACAGGTCCTTCTGTTCCGGTGCAAAAGAGCCAGGATATCGTCGCAGGTACGTTCCCTTTGCCGCGGTGGCATTCGGCGCTCATCCACTCGCAGACATGACGACTATCATTCAAAATCTCAGTGCCGAGTTTTCTGCAGAAGTCAAAACAAAGCAAGACTCGCTCGACGTGACACAAGCTCACCTTCGGGCTGCTACCCGAGAGCTCTCGGAGCAACGAAAGCAGATACAAGTATGGCAAAGCCGATGCGCAGAGCTTGATCAAGTGCATCAGCGAATACGAAACCTTGAAAAAGCGATCGCAGAGGAAGACAGCTTCGACTGGACAGGGAGGACAGACCTGTCTGGTAGAGATGGACGGGAAACGGCCGGTCCTGCATTCCAATGGCGGGGGCCCAGCTCCACCATGGCGGGAGTCGCAGGTTCGATGGACGTTTCTTTTAGTGTCGAGACTGAGCCTCCAATACCAACAAGTGACTCTGTCACGAGCCTGATACGATTACGACGACTGAATACGTGGCATTTGAGAATGGAGGAGTTGATGGAAGCAAGACTAAAGTCTTTGCAGGGAGCGAGCGCAGAAAAGGAGTACCAGTGCAAGAAGATTGTCGCGCTTTGCACTGGTATCCCTGTCGACAAGGTGCAAGACGTGAGTGACTCGGTGGTGGTGAATCTTGAGCTTGTATGTTGTGTTTACGCTTGCATTACTTGTTCAGATGCTGGAAAACCTGGTGATTGCGATGGAGAGCGAAGCGCAAGTGGTGGACATTGTTCGCGTATCTGGGTTCATGCAAAAGGTGCGCCCTGGCCATTTTATGATCCGTCTCCCCTGAATCCAATTTTCATGACTGACTCGATCTCCCGCCTGGAAATAGGTCAGGGATGGTGTAATCTAATTTTTGTATATATACACGGGTGTGCGCTCGGCATAACCCTTTTTTTTTTTCTTGCCCTGTATCACGCACGATTGTCGATTTTATTGTAATTATTATTGAACCTACACCGCGACGTCCTCCGGCGCAAATAATTGAAAGTTACGGTTATAAGTTCCAGAAGCAAGCAGTCGACCGTCCGTAGTGAGATCCACAGACATGACCTTTCCGGAATCCGTCGTAAGCGTGCGGAGCAATTGCCAATCGTCTGCACTCCACAGCTTGACGAAACCGTCGTATCCCGCGCTTGCAAAGTAGAGTCCCGAGCGGTACCCCCACTCCTCTGCCCCGTCGTCGTCGTCGTCGTCGTCCCCGCTCTTGTCTACGTCGGTTTCCTCCTCCACGCCGTTCATGGCGACCTCGCCGTTGATAGGCACGGTCGGTGGCAACCCATCGCTCCGGAAAAACCGAACGTCGGCGACGTTGGAGACGTGCGCAGGGATGGTGTAGAGCGCTTTCAGGGAACGCATGTCCCATATCCGGATTGTGTCGTCGCCGGCGCCGGTGGCAATTTGGTAACTGGGACCCACAAGAGGTTTTTAAACTTTAAAAAAAAAATTGAATGGATAGCGGATACGCACCCGTTTGGAGAAAACGCAATGCCAAAAATGGCTTGTACGTGGCCGTCGAGGACCATGGCCGTTCGGCCGGTGCGTAGATCCCAGACCCGCCCGATGGCGTCTAGACCGCTGGTATCAAAGTTAGAGTTAGCAAGTGAATGGGAAGGGGGGGGAAGAACGGACCCAGATGCGACGAGTGCACCGTCGTCTTGGAACTCGACCGAGTAAACTTCTTTCGAGTGACCTTCTTGAAGGAGCAACTCTTTTGCGGTCGCCACGTCCCACAGTCGCCATGACGTGTCAAAGGAAGCAGATGCTACGTAGTCACCCGAGGGGTGGAAGGCAACGCGACAGATCCGATCTGCGTGTCCTTTCATGGTGGCGAGTGGGGCATCGCTAGTGTGTGCGCTTAGCGGTGTGGTTTCGGGGGTGTATCGGACGGTGCGCACCTGCTCAGAGACCAGAGGTTGACGCTCATGTCCCCCGCCCCGGAGACTAGATTCACCAATCCCTCACCCTGAGTGAGCGTGGCTTGTGGATGCCAGGCAACGCCTCCCACACGATCCGCATGACCTGTAGGCAAGACTGTTATTACGTGACGCATGGTGCAAGCACATTTTCTTGCTTACCACGCAACGTTCGTATCGGCGTGCATGCAGGAACGTTCCATAGTCTAACGGCGCCTGACCAACTGCCGGTCGCAAGGATCTTGCTGTTGGGGGCGAACCGGACTTGTGATATAGGTCGGTCATCGCCGATCTGAGAACCAAGGTTACTGAACCGCTGTCGGTGATGAGTCAGTCTACACGCGCGAGCGGCTGTTCATAAATTAGCCGATTACCTTGACCTCGCCAAAAATTTTCTTCCTCAAATCGATGATGCGTGCAAGGGGTAGTTTGGCATGTATGTGCTGTTGGGCGACTCGCTTTTGAGCTCTGCAATGACGAAGATAGGATGCTGTAAGCACCTTACTGATATCGCCTATTGGTAGGTAAAATCCAACCTGGGCAGAGAATACTCGGCTAAGCGCCTCCTGGCTTGGAGCAGCTCGAGTGAGCCCTCGGTGTAGAATTCTTCCTGTGGACGAGTTGAGAACGGGTGGGTCGGGGAGACACTAGGAACGCACCTCCTCTTCACTTTCGGATGATTCTTCTTCCTCCATCCGGAGCTCCTCCCCTCGGGCCGCATTGATTTGAGATAACACGTATATCAGACGATCTCGTCGGTCAGCTGCCTGTTTCGTGCGTGAATGGCGTCACGAAGTGAAAGGGAAGGATGCACGCACGCGTTCACCAAAGAGTGTGATGGGTTCGCCGATCTCACGCAGCCTTGCCTTGACGCGATTATCGTCCGTCGGCACGGCCATGCTGCGTGCCTTCTTTTTGCGCTCTAGCTCGTCCAAGATGACCTTGTTTTCCATCCTGGCTCTATCTGAGCCGAGGTAGTTTCCATCGTCCATCAACGTGTCGAAGGTGAGGTCTGACATGACGACTGTGATGGTGGTCGTTGGACGCGTACGGATTTGGCTAACGCTACGGCCGGCGTTTGTTTGGCAACGGCTTTGGATCTAAACAACGTCGTGCGAGACTTGTGTGATTAGAAATTGACTCCTCGACAATCATAACTGTTAGGTAGTAGTAATCCAGTAATTTGTAGTGTCAAGTTGTACTATGGACGGTTCACATTCGCGTTAACCTAAATTTGATCTCAATGGCATAACAACGTTGCACGCGTACCAAAGGGCCACTTTTACGTTCCTTGACACGAGCCCCGTTCAAATTTTTGGCGATCGAGTTCCGGTCCTTATTTTCCCTTCTGTTTCAGTCATCCACGACTCTTCGAGTTTCACCGTCATGAGTCAGCGTCCGTCCACGGAATCCTCTGGCAGTGCGAGCGGTCTCAATGCACCGACATCAGGTCAAGATCGTTCGCCTTCTCCCGCACCAAGTACGGCAAGCAAGGCCCGCGGCGAGGACTACGTTTACTTTGAACGAAGCACCGAGGGCTTCTCGCCCGATGCCGTCTCCCGCGCGACCGCTGCCAAGCTCAAGCTCGAGTCCTACTACAAGCTCGCCGTCGACGTCGCCATCGAGCGTAACGGTCGGTGCGTCTGGTGTGATCGTCCAGATGCCTTCTGTGTAGTCTCACCTGTCACACACGCAGTCGCGTCGAGTTGGAGCAAAAGATCAACCAGGGTGTGATCCCCAACGAGGCCAAGGAACGCGAAATACGAAAGTACCGTAAGCTCGAGTCACAGCATCTCAGGCTTCGGAGAACCAAGATACGTTTGTCGGACTTTCGGACGGTCAAGGTCATTGGAAAGGGTGCATTCGGGGAGGTGAGAAGGGATCGTATACTTCCTTGTGTAAATCATGACATTCCCATTCCTTTCGTACAGGTTCGGCTCGTCCAGAAAGTGGATACTGGCAAGGTGTACGCGATGAAGACGTTGCAAAAGGCGGAGATGTTGAAACGAGATCAGGTTCGTCGGATGCATATCTTGTATCCTGGCTCGATGATCTCACTTGCGGACCAAGCTCGCCCACGTCCGTGCGGAACGCGACCTATTGGCCGAGTCAACGTCACCATGGGTGGTCCAGTTATTTTATTCTTTTCAAGACCCATTATACCTTTATCTCATCATGGAGTTCCTTCCTGGAGGCGATCTCATGACCATGCTCATGAAGTACGACGTGTTCTCAGAAGATGTCACGCGATTTTATATGGCAGAGTGTATCCTTGCTATAGAGGCGGTACACGACCTTGGATATATTCATCGGTGCGCATCTCCCCTGGGTCTCGACGCGATGCCTGATGACGCCAAATCAGTGACATCAAACCCGACAACATCCTAATCGACAAAAACGGTCACCTCAAGTTATCCGACTTCGGTCTCTCTACCGGTCTTCACAAGACAACCGATGGGGATTTCTATAAGCGCCTCATAGAGCAAGAAAAGCAACGGGATCCTGCTCGGAATAGTGTGCAGGTTAATGCGATTCACCTTACGATGAGCCGAGAACAGATAGCCACCTGGAAGGCCAACCGCCGGAAGCTCGTGAGTCTGGCTCGTCCAACGACCCTGCATTTTACTAAAAGGTCCATTCTCTAGGCATATTCCACTGTCGGTGGGTAGACTTGCAAACATTGTCCGCAAATTTGGCTGAATCTTCATTAGGCACGCCTGACTATATTGCACCTGAGGTGTTCATGTTAAAAGGGTATGGTAAAGAGTGTGATTGGTGGTCTTTGGGTGCAATTATGTTCGAGTGTCTTGTTGGCTACGCGCCGTTCTGTTCAGAGAACCCAAGTGACACGTACAAGAAGATCATTGAGTGGCCTAATTATTTGTACTTTCCCGACGAGGTACATCTCAGCAAGGAAGCCGAGCACTTGATTCGGGGGTAAGTCATTCGTGAGTGTTATCTCCGTTCTGAAGCTAAATCTCCCCCGTTTAGCATGATGCATTGGGCTAATCAACGATTCGGCGTGAACGAGAGCAAAAATCATCCATTCTTTTATGGTTGTGACTGGGAGAATCTACGCTATATCGCGCCTCCCTTTGTTCCGGCGTTGTCTTCCATTACGGACACGACTTACTTCCCCACGGACGAGCTCGGGGACTTGCCCGACCAGCTCGAGGTGGTAGAACAAGTTGGTTCAGACAAAGACCTCGCATTCCTCGGGTGCGTCGTGTTTGAATCAAGTCATTCCGTCATTGCCTAACTTTTGTGCAGATTTACATTCAAGCGTTTCATTTGAGAGTGAAGACGACACAATACCTCCGGATCCCGGCTGCGTCCTGGACCTAGCCTCGGAAGACACTTAGTTCGTTAGCATAGACATCATCCTTGTAATCTTGGTGCTTTTTTGTCGTAGCAACCCGTGTATATCAACCCTTCGATGCCCCCTGTCCTGTACCACGTGACCTGGCGGAGAGGCAGACCACGTTATGTGTTGGAGGTTTTTCGCCAAAGTCAGAAAGAGGCAGCCATGACGTTCCCCATCCCGTCGCATCTTCCCCGACAGGTCGACGTATCCTCCCAGATTCTGTCCAAGCTCGATTCAGTGACATTTCAATCACTCGACTCCACCGTTGCATCCTCATGGCGAGCAGAGCTGGACGAGTCTATACGTCTCACCAAGGTTCGCCGTCCCCCGTTATCTAGTCGGTGACAACTTAACCGCGACGAGCAGAAACGCATTCACGACCGTATACATGCAAACCTCCCTGCATTTGAGACCCAACTAGCCTCGGCAAGATCTGCTCAGCAGCGGCTGCGAGGTCTTGCAAGCGACGTGGATGCGCTCCAGCGCGCAGTCTCAGACCCAGAGGTACGACTTGCCTTTGTTATTCGCAGGATTGGTGGTCATCAACCCTCTAGAGCGGTCTTACCCCAACACTCTTGGCAGCACTCAGAAGACACCAGGCCCTCGCTCAGGCGTCTCTAAATGCAGACGTGCTGCACGCGTCTCTGTCACACCTCTCGGAGTGCAAGACTCAGCTCGAAACGGTACAACATTTGGTGGAATCAGGCGATCTTCCAGCGGCGGTACCAGCGAGTGCTGCATTGACCCAGTTGCTTGACACGACACCCCCACCGCTAGGGGAGGCGACCATCACGTTGGACATGAGGGTGCGTAATTTCGTAGCTAGACGTGTTCATGTATCTGAATCGATTCTGCAGTCCAAGTTACGTGTGCTCACGAGTCGGATCGAAGAGCTATTGAATAATGCGTACACACAAAGCGTGGTTGTCTCCTCGACAGACGTTATCATTCGACCCTTTGTTCTTGGTTCGTCCCCAAGGTTTCGTCCGAGACCCTGATATTCATATTTCTTGTGTAGTTCCAAATTCGACGAATCCCATACCACTGCCTGCTGTACTGTCTTCGCTCTCCTCGTCCTCCTTGTCCGCACATATGACGAGTTTGCGGCGTGACATAACTGCTCATTATATTGACCACTCTCTCGACCATCCTACCTTGTTATCAATCTCACAAGAACCGGATCAATTTGGTTCATTCATTCACAGATTGCAACGCCTCCCTCCATCTACCAACCATGGTGCAACACCTCTCGGCAATTTATCACGTATCCTGGAATTCATGAATGATGAATTGTTTCCCTGCTTACCTCAGTCACAACACGAGATGTTTCTGAGGTGTCTTGCCAAACCATTGACGACATCTATCATGACCCGCTTGCTCATTCCCTCACTGCCTTCAAAATTGGATGCCCTCCCTACATTCCTGGAGCTGACAAAGAATTCTGTCGATTTTGAGACGAAATACGTCGTTGGGCTTCTCAAAGGAGACCCTTTTGAGAGGGAGATTAGGAACTGGGTTGACAACGTTTGCGCACACTACGAGAGAGGTCGACGACAGCGCATCCTCAACGACGTTCGGAAGACCATTCTGGCCAGCGCGTCCCGTCACAAAGACACGTTTTCTGCCGAACTTGTCACGATCATCAACGTTACTCACCCCAGTGTAGATCCTGCACCTGTTGCCCCCGTCCCGACCGATAATCGGAATCTGCATGATGACTACATTTCAAGGACGGATTCGTCAAGTTCGGGCTTTGATACAGCGGATGCATGGGGCTTCGATGACGACGTCAAGGAACCTGAAGAACCGCCCGTTTCGAAACCAGATCCTTTGGAGGAGCCAGAGCCAGATCCGAGTGAAGCTTGGGGCTGGAACGATGAAGTGGCTGAAGAACAGCGCGAGACGAGCACTCAAAATTCCGCTGAAATTACCCTGGATGAACCCGCCGAACAGGACGAAGTTTGGGATGATGATCCGTGGGCTGATGATTCGGTTGTCAACGAGGTGACTCTACCAGACCGTCCTGTAGTACCCCCAACAGCTTCGCCTCCCCAGCCAGCACCGACAACGTCAGCTTCGAGCAGCCGACAACAACTCTCCAATGGTCGTCCGCCAACAAATGGCCACGTTGCGAACGGTCTTCAAATATCTACCAAACCCTCACAATACGCCAGTACCGTCAACAGGGAGCCGTACTCGGTATCGGTGCTCGTTCGGCGTATCGTCCAGGTCGTCGAGGACGCTTTGCACGAGGGCAAGGCACTTGCATCTTCGGGCATATTCTCCAACTCTTCCCCTTCTATTTCGACTCCTGGCACATTGATCATGCAATCTGGTGCTCTGGTCCTTGACTTGTACCGTGCCTTGTATCTTGTCGCGGCTGCATCGAAGTTGTCGCAGCCTGTCGGCCGTATGCAATTTTCCAATGATTGCTATTATCTTTCGGAGGAGATGGTTCGTGTGTTGAAAAGTGAACAAGGATTGTCAAGCGTCCAAGAAAGGTTGGAGGAATGCAGAGACGACCTCAGAGTCCTAGCAGATAGCTGGTTCTATCAAGGCATTGTAAGTGGTCATCACTGTCGTTGAAATTCATATTTATATCGACGCTGTTCAACGTCAGGACAAACACATGGTGGCTCTGGAAGTCGTTTTAGCGGACGCGGATGGATTCACGGACATGTCGGACCAGGAACGTTATGATGAGTGCGAGATGGTGATAACCCGAGTTCTTCGGGATGTACGAAATGTTGCGCACGAGTGGAAGGTGAGCACGCCTCTCAGAACTCTTCGTCACTCGCTCAGCTGCCTACGAAGCCAATTCTACCGAAAAGCAAATACTACACGGCAGTGGGACTGGTCGTCGATGGCATCTTGTCACGCATCCTCGATAGTATTTTGGCGATATCGGATATACCTGAAGTGGAGTCGCACAAGCTGAGCGAACTTTGTCGGATCTTGACGGCACTCGAGGGATTGTTCGTGGAGACCACGAGCGAAGTGAGCAGGTTCTTGATGGTGCAGTTTTGATCCTGGCTAATTCGTCTGATATATCCAGTCTTCGTTCGTCGTGTCCTATGTTCCGTCGTGGTTGAAGTTTTCCTACCTATCGGAACTCTTGGTACGCGATGGTCTACTTTCTACATCGCGTCTCGGACTGACTTGTTTCTCCAGGAAGCGTCCATGGTAGATCTGACATATCTCTTCGAGGAAGGCGCATTGGTGGACTTTGAGACTGACGAGCTTGTCAAGTTGGTCAAGGCACTCTTTGCAGACACGCCTTTACGGACAAAAACGTTGGACAAGATCATGGGCCGACGTCCCGTTCGGTGACCTTTTTTTTTGCATTTACCGCCCGTCCTGCCAGCACGATGTACCCATGCTGTATCTTTTTTCCCGAGATCGATCTCCTACGTATGTTTTCGCGCATAGCAGTACTCTCGCATTATGCATATTTAGGAACGAGGACGTAGTTCTACAACTCTCTAAGCAACGGGTATTACCATGCGTTGCGTTCCAAGTCTGTGCCACCTCTGCTCAATCACGTCCTTTCAGAAATATCCAGAGAGAAAGAAAAAGGGACATGCGAACCAGCACATCTACTCGTCTCGAACATGGAACTCGTCCGGAAGACCCGAAGGAATGAACCATATGAAAACGACCGCCAGAAGCATGAGGCAAATAAACGCCGCTTGGCCCCCCAAAATGTGGTGCTGTTTCGAGAACGCGTACATGGAGGTCGCCATCGCAGGTCCGATCGCCCGCGCGATCGACGCCGAGGTCTGACCCATGCCATTGATGGACCCCAGGGTATTCTTTGACGGTGCGGACGCAGTGATGAACATGAACACACAGGCTGCAAGCAACGCCATCGCACGTCGGTATCATCCAAGCGCATTCCAGACGCTTTTGACACGTACCGAATGCAACGTCCCAAAAGACGATCAAGACGAGCTGTGCAGCGATACAGACGTAAATCCACGCGTCGACGACACCCCGCGTTTTAACGATCCAGCTCATGATTGGGAAGAGGAGTATGAGTGGGATGTAGCATACGATCGCTCTACAAAAGAGACGTTTAGGACCCATCCAATCGACGAGCTTGGCGAGAAACAAGAGTTGGAAGATGCCGTCCATGAGGCCCAGTAAGCCGAGGCATGCGCCGATGCACGATGGGGATAGACTGAGGCCGCCATAGGTGATCGGGGTGGAAAAGAACAAGGGCAGAAGGGATTTTGCGGAGATGTCGAGGTATCCCAGGACGGCGTAGCACGCGACGGGATAGATGATGGACGGTACGAAGAGTTCTCGAAGGGGTATTGGTGGTAGTGTGATGTTGGGTATAGATCGTTCCGGATCTGGCTCGATAACGCCGATTGAGAAACGTCTGTTTTTGCGTTTGGCGGCCAATGTCTATAATCGGGTGAGCGATCGCCCGGTAGTCGTCTTGAGATGGCTCGACCAACCTCCTCCAAAAAGAAGAACAGAATTATCGTTGTCACCGCCACCACCGAGGCGGCCACAGCGCACGGAAGAAAATAAGGATAATTTTCCCAGAAAGGACTGGTAAAGAAGCCTGGAAAGCGGTCCGCGGGTCGAGCGAAAGCTCCTCCTATAAATGGTCTTGCGCGCTAACGTTAGTGATAACGAAAGCAAACATAGAAACGAGTCGACATTCACCCCAACGTTGATCCGACGCACCATCCAATGGGCATGAGAGCGAAGCCGCGCGCTATATTTGTCGAATCGGTCAGCTCGCCAATCATGCTCTTCGTGGCGCCGACATTGCCGTTCAGTAAACCACATATACATCGACTGAGAGAACTCAGTTGATACCTAGGAGCGACTTATCTTTGAACTGACCTGATTGCAAGTTGCCAAAACGTTGTGGAGAGGCCGAAACAGGTCATCGAAACGCATAGACCGGATAGCCCGATCAGGATGACGGGTTTTCGGCCAATTCGATCAGACAGACGGCTCCAGTGCATTACGGCCATGGACTGCGTGACAAAGAAGAGAGATTCCTATAGCAGCCAGCCCTATGAATCGAAGAGTTGGAATGGGAATCGTCGCCACTTACTATTAACCCCGCGTAGTATCCTACCTTGCGCTTGTCCCCTCCGGTAATATCGAGCTCGCCGACAAGCTGATTTATGTAGGGGTATATGGACATGGAGGATATCGGTTCGGCAAATTGTATCAGTAGCAGAATAGCGAGCTGGATTGTTGGCAAGGGAGTTCGTGCCTTTTTGGGGGGCTGGGTGGGTAAGAGGGGGGTAAGCTCATCTTGGACGGTGGGGGTTGGACTGTTGGTCCCCCCCTCTGCCACATCGGTCATTGCTGGGAGGAGGTGCTGCGGTTTCCTTTCGTACTGCGTCCATTTAGAAGGAAATGAGCAGCAAAACCGAATGCGTAATAAACCCCGTAAACTCCGACACCGCATTACTGTAACTGCCTACACGTTCGTTACTGGAGCTTGCTTCCTGGCAGGAACCGCCTTGTGTGCCCAAGGTACTGGCTCAATTATTTCTTCGTGCTGTCCTCGAGGGTGTTACCGGTAAGATCGCAGCTCATTGACATGAAACGCGATCCTCCGAGACAGCGTTGTGATTCAAACAGTTTGTCTCGATTTATGTTGCCCTCGTAAGATACATTAGCTGTCGATTAGAATAGCTATTTACCTAAGAATGCTTCGTGGTCGTATATAACACTTGTGTGGTAGTAATCCCGATATCTTTTTAATAGGCGACATATGCCACGCACAACAACGGGAAACCCGCGTACAGACCAAGCCAGAACACGACGTTGCCCATGAGTCTGTTCTGCTTAAGCACTGGCGCACGCGAGACCATGATGAGCGGGATCTGCACGAGCTGCATGAAGAACAAGTAGAGTCTGCCCCAAATGTGATCAGTTTAAATATCATTTCTGCATCGATCAACTACTCACCTGAACTTCCGTGTCACGACAACCATCACTAACTCGTGAACTGCCGCGCTCAGCAAAAATGTGACGAACATCGCGCCCGTACGAGAGAGAGATGGATATGCGGCAAGCGACGAAGCGTATACATGTCGAAGAAGAAACTGGTGGACGGGCTTGTTCCATTTACGAGAGAACTCGTCCCACGTGGTCGAGTTCCACTGTAAACGAAATGTAAAAGTCAGTTCAGTATGTTCTCAGCAACATCGTGGACGATAACCATACCCAGTCTTCGTAGAATTGCCGATCTGCGAAACTATTCGGTGGGTGAGCGGGTACCAGTGAGCTCCCACCTCAAAAGAGTCGAGGCTGTACAGTACTCACTATGATATCTCAGCGAATGCGTTACATATACACTCTTCGCCGCATGGATCAGAACATCAGTAACGCCACCCGAATGGTTTCGATAAGAACTTACCGAATATGATGTAAAAAAGTAATAAGTAAGCAATCATGAACGGCAGGGCTAAATCTAGTAACGAGCGAAGGAATGACTGGTCTGGGGAAGGCGTGAGTGGCATGATAAAGCTCTCTGTCACCGTGTAGAGAAGGGCAAAGGATCCCATAAATGCGACGGTCTTCTCAAAGACATATTCAGGACGAATACTAGAGGTCACGCAAGGCCGTAGTTAGTTCAGGCACTCGCAAGATCAGTGAGAAAGCTTACCGATCGGTACGAGGATACTCCAACTCATATACAAGAGTTGGGATCATCATGTAGGTGCAGAAGTGTTTCCAAGTCAAATTCTGTGGGTATCTTACTCGTTCGGTTCCAGCAGACACGAGTTCAGCATCGAGTTCAAGGAACTCGTGAGCCACAGAAGCGATAGCCTGAGACGGATGATGAACAAGTATTGATACCGGGGTCGGCGTCGGCGTCAAGGAAAGCGGGTCGATGTCAGAGGCATCAGGAGTCGAAGGAATACTGGAATCAGGAGTGGTACCCTCGACAACTGGCGCACCAAGCTTGGCTACAGCGTCGTTCGCAGCAGTCACCAACCTCCGTCGAAGCGCATCTGCCGGCTGCGGATCGGGAATTGTGCTCAAAATCATAACCTCTGTGCCTCGTGTATTGATCTCCGAATCCCATTCGGCATCCGAGTGAGGCTCGCTTGAATTTGACGCGAGATGGGCCTTGGCATCAAGAAACGCTTTATCCCATCCTCCAATCGATGCATCTTCTGAGAGGGAACGAAGATGAGCAAGGATTCGTTGCGAACGCTGGGAGATGTCGTGAAGATAGCCGTTGACGGAGATATAGGAGTGCATTTTCATGATCATCACGAGAGAATGCAGAGTCAGAAAACCAGATTGGACCCATGGCCATTGTCTACCCACACGTCGTTCAGTAGGTCGAGCGGGAGGGACCGGGATGTATGCTTACCGATGATATATCCACGTGATGACGGCAACCAATACAAGTGTCTGGAAAACGTGTTGCAGTACAACACCTATCCAGTAGTACTTTATCCAGCCCTTGCTTATCGCCTTTGTAAATGGCACACAGATCGCAGTAGTGAGGACGAGAATGGCGTCGGAAAGTGCGAGGACAACTACATCGCGAGAGAACATGGTAGCAAAAGCGAACGATAAGGCATATCCGTTTACTTCAAGGGACGAAACGAACGTCTGAACAGTGAAGAGGAAGAGCGACATCCAGAACAGTGTGAAGAATCCCTGACGAACGTTGTCAGCATGGACGAGTCCACGGCACGCACGAGACTGGTGCCTACTCTGAATTCGTTTGATCCCGATGACTCGTTGGTCATGTCGAAATGAGATTTGCGAGGTTTGAAGGTGATCAAGGCACGGAGCCTCTTCGCAGACTTTGACCGAAAGGGTTTTGAGACATAGAGTGTACCCTCTGCGGAGTAGTTTGAGTTCTTCGTGCTCATGACCGTCGAAGAGGAACCTGGTGGGTGGGTGATGCAGTGAAGCATGGCCGACGACAGGTTGAGGACGCGGGAAAGTTGATGACAAGGCAATGCCAAGCGGTGACGAGGCTACGGAGCGTTAATGACTAACAGTGCTACCAACAGACCCAGTACACCTCCATCTCCATTGCAATGCCATAGTTTGCTGTCCCTCGGTTTCATCAGTTCACTAGGTGCTCCTATATTACATTCAATGATCGCACTATCTTATCATTTTTTTAAGTAATAGATCTGCGAAACCTCGAGTCGTCGTCCTCACCACACATGTCCCAACCCGATAGCACAGACGACCACGTCCATCTCACGTGGATGCGCGAGGCCATGGCCATGGTAAAGCCCATTCACCGAACCACCCCAACTCTCCTTCTCAGACTCGACAGGCAGAGGAAGCACTCGCTTCAGGCGAAGTACCCGTCGGATGCGTCTTCGTCCGGGACGGCGCCATCATAGCCAAGGCGCGCAACAGAACCAACCAGCTGCGGAACGTACGCGCCTTTCCATCCCGCGCCGTGTGCGACTCATCCATATTTATGTATCATCGCTGCGCACACCAAGGCTTCGAGGCATGCGGAACTCGAAGCTATCGATCACATCCTCGAGGATACGTCGCTCACGCCGTCCTCTTCATCCGCTCGTTATCCCCTTGCCAACACGACGCTCTACGTGACCGTCGAGCCATGCATCATGTGCGCGTCGGCTCTCCGTCAGCTAGGCGTCCGTCAAGTATTCTACGGATGCGAAAACGATAAGTTTGGTGGGTGTGGAAGCGTGTTGGGAGTGAATGACTGGTGAGAAGGGAATCAAGATAAGATTTGATGATGACCGGATCGAATCGTTCAATTCCACAGCCTCGAGCACCCCGTACACCCTTCATACAGAGCCACTGGCGGGTACTTGCGAGAAGACGCGATTATGATTCTGCGGCAATTTTACGTCACAGAAAACGCCAACGGTCCGTCGTTCCCCCTGGCCTTATAGGGATCGTTAACACTGCCCACAGCTCCCGTACCAAGGCAGAAAGCTACGCGTGTACTCAAAACTGACATACCTCCCAAGCCCTCCGTTGCATAGGGCCACGAAGTCGGCCGCCTCGCAATCACGCTCAGGTTGTTGGCGGCGCCGCGGGACCAGCTATTGACAGTTGGCCCAACTATCTGTTCCCAGATCAGATCTAGTGTTGTAGAAAAAAACGTGTCTTCCTTGGCATGTGCCTCTGATTGTAGTGCCGCAAACTGTTTGTGCGCGGCCCTATACTGTACAGCAGAGGAACCAACACGTGAATAACCTAATCAACTCTCTTTCTGCCATTTCAATCCAAGAGACTGGGCGACGAAGCCCCATTTGTCCGCGGCATCTTGGATGCTGATAATAGAATAGTGAGTAATCAGATTATCAGTTCAGATCAGGGTGACCCTCCAATCGGGGACACCAAGGTAGATTTCGCCTACATACCGTTTCTCAGTGGCCTTCCCGGCCCCATGCCCAGCCTTCTTGTCTATCCGTATGAGAAGAGGGTGTGGATTGTGGGGCAGCGTATGCTGGAGAGTTGCGGCAAGCTTGAAAGAGTGTAGTGGTACGACACGGTCGTCATCTTCAATCGACCAGAACAGTGAGTGATGATCGAAGGCATACGACGGTCACACATACGATCAGCGGTCATCAATAGCAGCGCCGGCAACGTTTTGTCCTTGGGCACATTGTGAAGCGGCGAAATGGGGTATATGAAATCAAAATCGTGCGGGTCGTGCGGGTCACCATAGTCGGCAGTCCAAGCCTTGCCTGCGGTTGCAAGGTCAGAGTTTCATAGTCGGGAAATGTCGATTGTCATTTACCGATAGTGAAGTCCGGAAACTCAAAGAATGCGTGTCGGTTGGGTCTGACGAAATTGGCAGGGGAACCGACATACCTTGAGTAGATCCATCACCCCGACTTCCGCGACTCCAGCCCCAAACGTACCTTGCGGGGCAATGTTGACGCAGGCACCGATTAAGAGGCCTGTGGGACGACAGTTAGGATATCGCCAAACAAGTCGTGGGGTTGCTTTCCTCCATTAGAACCTCCATTGATGGCGACTTTCCCCGCGGCTGCGATTTTGTTCTTCACCAAGTATTCGCTACACCGCAGAAGCAAGAATTCAGCACGTCACGCTCTTGTTTGAAAGGTATAAATCTTACGTGGCGGCAATGAAATCGTTGAAGACATTGATCTGCATGAATGATGAACAACACTCTTTGGCCTGAAAGCCGCTGGCTGACCTTGCGCTCCCTAATTCCCGCGTTGTGCCACTCTTCGCCAAACTCGCCTCCTCCTCGGATGTTTGGCAGGGCAAAGACAGCGCCATACGACTTCATGAAAGTGAGAATCGAGGGGCTGAAAGTTGGATCGATCGAGATGCTGAACCCGCCATATCCTGTCTCGCCCGTCAATCGACATCCATCCACCATCAGAGCACGATTCAAAGCTCACCGTACTGAATGGCCGGCGCGGTACCGTCTGTCTTGGTGCTCTTGTGCCTCACGATGAACATTGGAACCTTGGTCCCATCTTTGGACTCGTACCACACCTGTTCGGCGGTGAATTCGTCAGGCTGGAGGCCTTTCATGTCCGTCGCGCGGTATATGCTCCACGCAGACTCCACGGACGCTGTAGCATTGAAATTATTCACATCGAAGCGTCCGATAATACCCGGATTGGTGAAGCCTATCAGGGAAACAAAGACGTTCGGAAGGTCACGGCGACCAAACAACTCGGCAGCTCCGACAAAGGATGGTGCAATGCGTGCCAGCCTTTCGCCAGTCAGAGAATATAGGTAGATTTCGTCAATGACCTGACATGTTTGTAGGAACGTCAGGGGATGTCGAGACAGGGAGAACGACAAACAAACTGACATTGCGTTTGTATGTGAGAGCAAATTTGTCTTTGCCAAATGCTACGATGTCGCTCAACGATGCATCGTTTTCTTCGGGGATCAAGTCTAGTTGCGTGCGCTTGGGATCAGCGAGGTCGATTGTGATGACTTTGTATTTTGGGGCATTGTGGTTCGTGCGAAGATACAACTTGGTTTCATCGTTTGCGATGCTGCGGGAAAGCGTTGGCGACCGTAGGGAAACAACGAAAGCCAACTTACACGTCATATTCGGCTTCAAATTCGTCTATCAACTTCTCCCACTTGATATTTTGATCGATTTCGTTTTCTTGTAGATCCGCCACCCAGAGTAGATTTTTCTGTGCAGGTGATCACGTGGTGAGACGGAAAGACGGAGAGAGAAATACACACCCTAGCAGTGTCCCTGGCGACAGTCAAAAACAAGTACCTCCCGTCTAGCTCCGATATGGAAGTTCCCCACATCCACTCCCGGTGTTCGGCGTCTTTCGTGACCAAGATGTCTTGGGCTAGAAACCCGAAACGTCGCAGCCGCATCAGTCGATAGACCACAAAACACGAGCATGCTCATCCGATGAGTGAGCGTGAACAGACTGACACTGTGAGGTGCCGACTCTGTGATAATAAAGCATTGCGTCTTTATCTTCGATCGTTTCAGTGCCCATCTTGTCTTCAGTGGCAAGTCCATGGGATTCGCGACTCGGGAATCGCTGTCAGAAAGGAGGTCAGATCCATCACAATCCGCCAGTGGCGCGGTCACAAGACCACGATTCTGGCAATTTTTCCGAGTACGATCACACACCTGGTAAAAGAAACCCTTGGAGTCATGGGTCCACGAGATCGATGAAAACTTGACAAACCGGATCTCGTCACTGAGGCGGCTTTCGTGGTGGTCCACACGCTTGCCGTCGACGGCGACAAGCGGTTTGCTGGTCTCACGAATGTAAATCGTGCAAAAGTCGCTACCCTGCGGTCAGTCACAGTCAGCCGTGAACTTGAACTTGGCAGACGAGAGAACCGACGCTTACCGAGAGGGATATACCGTAGGCATAGTAGTTGCCGTCGCGTGAAAAGGCAGTGACAGCGAGAGCGGCGGTCCCATCGTCTGATAGCAAGTTGGGGTCGAAGAACACTTGGCCCTGGGCTGCCCTGTCCTTGGAAAAGTCTGGTAGCTTTTCATCGATCGACCGGTAGAGCACTAAAGGGAAATCGACGTGAACGCAGTACGCTTTCGCGCACGGAAACGACGAACCTGACTGTGCTTGAAGGCCGCTGTTGTAGTACCAATACCACTTTCCATCGTACTTGAGAACGGGCGCACTGAACTGTGGAATTTCGGTCATCATCGATCGCGATCGCGCGCACGTGGTCACAAGTTGATCGCACCTTTTCGTAATCTGTGTTGGCTCTGATTTCCTTCTCCAATCTAGCGCGATCAGGATTTTTATCGAGGTAGGCGCGAGTGAAGGCGTCCTGCGCAGACGTCCATGCGTCCGTTTCGTCGGTGTTCTCCTCGAGCCATTGATAGGGATCGGCTACATGGACTTGGCCCTGCTTTTCGCTCTTGTACACGTTCACATGGTCGGAACGGCGGGCGGGCGGGTACTTGTGCGGAATCCACGGCGTCGGCGTCATCGTGCGAGCGAGCGAGGCCGTTGAGCGAGAGAGGGTAAGTGGACAAAGGAGTCGTGGCCGTGTAGAGAAAGCAGCGAAGTTTAAGAGTAAGTTAGTGCCACGATAGAATGTGATCATCTAAATCAGATCAAGAGTGTCAATGGTCCTCACAGCTCTGATCGATATGAAAAATAAAATAAAATGAAGATAAAGGCGAGGCCACGGACGAAAAAAAAAAAGAGGGACGAAATGCAACGGCACAGTCTAGGCCAACCACGCCCGGGAGAATACTTCCAGTGGAAAATGCCCCAAAATTAAATACCTGAGGCGGGTTGAGAAACTAACCAACGCGTCCAAAAAGGTAAAAGCTTCAGAATCTAACAACAGCAAACAACGCCTAGAAATTGGTCATAGTGAACCAGTTCAGACACCATGGACCAGGTACGTTCTGTAATGATATCACAATATCCCGCGTTGACGAGTCGTCGAGCCAGGATGCGTTCCGAAACCTGCTGGCAGACTCACGGCGGTCACAAGCTAATGCCAAACAAGCAGTTCCTACCAGCACGCGGCAGAAAGTGTTCGTCGCATTCATCTCCCACTTCTTGAGCTTACTCACTTCCCTCCTAGCACGACCTCCACCACATCCGAGCCGGCGTTTAAACCTCGCAAGGTAAAGAAGACCGAAGGCAAATATCGCGACCGTGCCGCGGAGAGAAGAGACGGAGTCGGAAACGACTATGCCCAAGTACCTCTCCTTTTCTTTTAGTCCTTGAGCGTGCCGTCTCATGCCTTGTCCTAGGTCGAGGCGGTATTGGAGGATTTCGAAAAACGGCTCGCCCACGAGGACAAGGATGTTGTACGTCTTTCACCTTCTCAGTGTGCCACCTTTACTGAAGCACTCTTAGATCGAGCAGCAGCGCAGGTATCTTGGTGGAGACAGCCAACACACTATCCTGGTAAAAGGCCTCGATGTGTCGCTCCTCGAACAAAATCTTGCGCGGGCCGTTGCCTCTACAGAGGACGACGAATTCCTCGAACAGGCGTTTGCGGAAGCTACTTCTACACCCCAACCTACGGAACCACGGAAGCGCACTCGTGAAGACATCATCCGCGATCTCAAGGCAAAACAACAGATCGAAGATAGGTCAGCTGACCAACCAGTTGTCGAAAAGTCAATAGAGGGAGAAAGATCAGCTCTAGAGGAAGCCAAGAAGGCTGGAAAGTTTAGACCCATAGGATTCAAACCAATTGGGCAAGTGGAAGAAAGGTCGAAAAAGAGAAAGGGAAAGGAGGGAAAGGAAGGTGTGAAGAAGAAGAAGCAGAAAGTCGAGAGTGCTGCTGTACAGTCCGGGACGAAAGACAAACCAGCCCAAGAAATGCCAACCGAACGTGACACCACAAAACCTTCATCCTCCAAGACGCCCAAAAAGCCACCAGAACCAGAACCCGCACCACTGGGTGAAGACTTTGACATCTTCGCCGGTGCCGGAGATTACGAGGGTTTCCCGGCCGACGGGGAGTCCGAGGAGGAGCACAGTGACACGGAGAAAACAAGAGCGGCATTTGCAACCCAGGAGTCCGTCTCCCTTGTTCCTGTTGTTGGTACCAAAGGCTGGTTTGACGAACTTGAACCCGAGGTTGGGGACGCCTCCATTCCACCAGAAAAGTCACCACCCATCCTTGACACGACGGCGGCAGAGGAAGAACCACAAGAAATACGTCTTAAACCCCTTGAATCGTCAGCACTTCCTTCTATACGTGATTTCTTGGCCATGGATGAAGCTGCTGTGGCTGCGGAGAAGCGGAAGGCACGTAAAGAGAAGAAGAAAAAGAAAAAGAAGGATGCTGGTGACGACGACGACGACTGAGTATCGTGGTCCACACGTTCACGTTTGTTTTCGCAAGCATGTATTTAGTATACAGATATCACGACACATATGGCACATTATTGTGAGGACCTGGTATGTCTTGAGGGTACTGGTACGAGAAATGATTTCCCTCGAGAGTGATAGTTTGCGAAACCTAAGCGGGAGTCCATATCGTCGATAGTTCTGGAGGCAACTGATGATTAATCGCAGCTCTGAACACGTTTGGTACCCACCTCTTATTCATTTCGCTGGCCCAGGTTATATCCTTTAGAGGCGGAGCGTTGAGAGAAGCACCGAGGGTTCCGAGTATGAGTGCAACGATGCTCTCGTACACAACCTTTCAACCAAGCAGTTAGAAAGGACATGCCAGGCTATGCAAACAAAACGTACATTCAGTGGTAGACTGCCTTCAGGCTTTCCGAGTGCTTTGAGATGGGACAAATCTAACTGAGTAGCTCAGGAAAGCCAACCACTGGTAATGGTGGGCGTGACTTGCCTTCGTATGCAGAATACGCGGCTGTAGGGGTTGTGAAATTGTGTTCGGATGAAATACATGCTCCTCGTCACGCACCATGAAACAAGAAGATAGTTGCTATCACGAGAAGCATCCGACCAAACATATCGCGCTGTACTGGGTAGAAGCAAACCACGTCGATATAAAGCATTTTTGGTAACTTTGACTTGGTTTCGGAGACTTTGCCAAACAAACACCCCTAAACACAAACCAAATACTATTCATCCTTCGGGGCTCCGATGGTCCGCGCTGGTAACTATCCATGTCCATGGACATCGCTCTACAGATACCGCCGAAAAGATCACTCACGACGTTCAGATTGTGTTGTGTGAATCAGCGAATTTTGTAAAGTTAGTACGTGCTCCAGGTGCGTCGATGCGTATTACGAACGGATGACAATCTCTCAGCCATTGGGCTGGATATGACTGGCAAAGTCATCACATATACACTCCAGATATTCTTTCTGTTCAGAGTGGCGATTCTATCCGTCCCGTTATCAAAAAAAAAGGTAGGTCATATCGTGACGTCGGTGACATCGGGAACCTCGTCGTTGTGAAGAATGTCCCCTTCATTGGTTTGCCAAGCAGGAACGGGGGTGCATATTACCTGAGAATTGGAGGACTCACGGTCATTGAAACTTGTGTTTCTGACCCATGGTGGGCAGTATGAACCCACGACTGTCATGTCTCCTCCACGGAGCCAATGTCGTATACAGCTAGAGGTCGTGTGACTCAATTCCGGGGTGATAAGATGGACTATTAGCAATCTCGGACGGTCGTCGGGTGCACGCAAACGGAGTTGCAAAACTTCCATCTTCACCAATTTTTTTTACAAAAAGAAATAAATAGAAAGCTCATCCCGCAAGTGTAATATTGATGAAACTTGAGTTTTCCTCTCGTCTGGTCTGAGTTGTATATCAGGGGAAGAAGTACCACCGGGTAAGTAAGGGAGCCGGTTTGGCCGGGATTACCCATGATAAGTACGCAGGATTGACGCAGGAGGTCCGTAGGCATGAGCACCCGTCGTGTCATCCGTTATCGTTTAACGAGTACTGCTGCGTGATGCATCTAATCGGCTACTCGGTTTGGATGAATACCGTGTGGTGGGCAGTATATTTCCTAGAAAGGATGTACTTGGAGCCGAATAGGGACCGTATAAGTAAAGCACTCGTCCTCCTCCGCTTCTCTCCAGATCCCGAGTCGATAACCGTATCCGCGTCAGAGTGGTATTACTTTCCTAGCTAGCGCCTTATGCCCACCGCACCTTGACATCCGCTTTATCTCAGAGTTCCAGGACGTTCCCGCTTGCCTCGTGTAAAGGGGCTGGTTTCACATCCACACCCTCAAAACGCGGACAAGTCCATGTGGGTGCAGCTGTTTGTCGTCTAGGGTCTCATTCTGATCCTTTATATCCTCGCAGCTTCAGTCGAATCACCCATCATCCAACAGACCCACGTTCACTTTTGCTCCCCCCTACCTTTCCTTCGACTGCGCCACAATGCATGTCAAAGAATCCGTCAAAGATTTCGTTCACGACGTCAAACGCAAGTTCTCTCAGAAACGAAAGCGAGACTCCTGTGCCACTTGTGCCTCTGAAGGCTTCGACGAGACCTCGTCCGACTCGACTGCTGACACCCACGCCCACCATTACTCGAAAAGGGACTCTACCTCGTCTTCCTCAAACTCCTCGCCGCCTGTCACTCCAGAGCGAAGTCGATTCGTTACATTCGTCCGCCTTCGCAAGCCATCCAATACTTCAATCAAGCACCATCACAACGCTCTTCACAAAGTCAGGAGACCAGATGGAAAACGTTACAACCCCTTTTCCTTGGAGCGTGTGGCTGACGCTTCCCAATCCAATGGCGCACAAGCAGAAGTAGCGGGCCGTTGGTCACCTTTGTCGATCCAAGATGCGGGTGACGAGTCCATGATGACGGGGTCCTCGCAGAGGTTTTCGGAGAGGGAATATACGGAAGTCCTTGACATTTCTTCTGCACGGTCACTCAAGACGAGTTCGATGGAAGAGAGCGCGCACGACAGCACTCAGACTTGCCCAACTTTGGTCACCGCGGTATCAGGCCCTGCTGACAAAAAGTCCACTTCAGAGTCCGATCTATGTCACAGCGCCGTCAATTCGCGCTCCGACACACCTCCCCTCCTCTCTTCAATCCACCCGATGCCTCAACCAGATTCCACTGCAGACCTCGGAGAGGAGGAGATCACCTTGGCCGCGAACCTCGACAAGTCGACAGCAGCACCATCACCGCCCGCTACGACTCCTGCCCAACCGAAGACACCGACATTCGCAAGTCCCGCACCCGTTTATCTCCCTCGCCTAACCGCACCGAGCATGTTCCTTCCCATTCCGAATGTATGCCTTATTTTCCCACTCTCACACCCCTTGGTGTGGTGGCTGGCACCGAGGTGGTCCTCCGGAACCCATTCGGGGATTGCATCACCATTCGTGTCTCCGCACCCGAAACGAATCGCCGGTTGGTGCCACCCATTTCTACCCATTCCTTTCTTCGGTTTTCTTTCGTTCGACCTTGCAGCTAACTAGTGATATTTCCAGACTGATCCCCCAAGTGCTCTTTTGACAAAGCATGTCCCCGCTGAACAAAGGCCACGGAGGGACGTTGTAGGAGAGTATGCAGGTAGAGACGTTCATGATATGATCGTAAGTTGCTTGCGCAAAGTTTCTTTTTCAATCCGCCGTACTTCATTGTCTTTCATCTCCCACATCTTCTCTCGTTATCTCCATCTTTCCCATAACCATTCACACTACAGCTCTGTTTCTCGTATATGCATGCGCTCTTTTATCAGTTTACTTTGTCTCTCCCTTCTATTATCTGTGCGAGTATCAAACCTCCAGTTTTTCAGTCGCTGGCGGTCTCTTTCTATCTTGTATCCCCAGAGTGTAGCGAGATACTATTAAATATGAAGCATCCACTGCATTAACACCACACTGATTCGTGGACGAGAGAGTGGTACCATTCTAACGATTTGTTTCGGTAGATGTCGAATTCATGGCGTGCCTTGGCAAAAATGGCACGCGATAGGATCGTAGCAAGTGACCCAGAGGATTTGGGCAGGATCTTGGACGTGAGCGTTACCTTGTGTCCTCGAGCTCCACGTCTGTAACTCAATCGTCGCTGCTAAGCTCTGGTCTCTTCGCCTCTCCTCTCTCGCTCGCCTCCGTCTGACGAACCAAGCCTCTGCAGAATGCACCAATTTGTTCGCAGTCCTCAACGCCGTTCCCCCTACCTCCGTGCCCGGTTCGTTCCCCGGCTCAAGCTCCTTGCTCCCCTCCGTACCCCTCCCCGCTTCCCCTACTCCTGCGGCATCTTTACCCCTCTCCCCATCCGGCCTGAGTGGACTAGCTCAACTCCCCGGGACGCCCTCCCAAAAGCCGTCCACCCTCCCCCCTCTGCCCCACGGCGGGACCGCGCCCGCGACGGCACCGCGACAAGGCGTCAACGAGCTCTTGCACCCGTTTGAGCTGACGGTGTTCCATGCGCGCGTGCATTATTGGTCGGGGGATCCGTTGGGGTATGTCGATGCGCTGAGTCGGATTTTGAGGCAGTGTAAGGAGAGGGCGAGGGAAGAGGGGCGGGTCGTTGCGCGGCGGAAGGAAGTGGGTAGAGCTCTGGGGGGAGGTGATGTGGAGGGTGCAAGTCAGTCGGAGCGGGCGAACGAAGACGGGGAGATAGGCACAGAAGACGTCGAGGCCGATGAAGAGAGCACGGAGGACGCCGATGTCCAAGGTAAGGAGGAGGAGCCAGACGCCGTCCTCGTCGCAGCCGAAGCCAATCTCTCAATGTGGCTCGAACGCATCGCGAGAGTCTGCCTGATTCTCGCGAGCCAGATGATCGAGATGAACGTAGGTACCCATAACTTACCCCTCTTTCAAGAAGATTGTCACTTTTCGATTCCTTGTCGTTTTAGCTCACGCCGTTGACGTTTGCATTCGGACTCGTATAGGATTACCAAGCGGCGATCAACTTGCTCGTCCCACTCTGCACCTGCCGCGCCCCACCCACCTTGGTGCCGACACCTTCCCCGACACTTCATTCGGCCCTCGCACGGATCTACCTTCTCTCTGGAAACCTCAAAAAAGCAGAAAAACACTTTTCCATTGCCGCATCGGCCGCAGGGAACAGCGCCAACGGGACCGACATCCACATCGTAGTCATGAACACCGCGCTGTTGGCCGCTGCGTCGGGTGACTGGACGCGTGCCGAAGAAGCACTCGGGGAGCTGGTCGCCAAGGACCCAGGGAACTTCACAGTGCGTGTGTGTTCTCGGACACGGAGGGATTCGCTGACCGTACGTCGGGTGCTTTAGGCGATCAATAATCTCGCCGTCACGCTGTTGTGTCAGGGAAGAATCAAAGAGGTACGAACGCCCCCCCCCCTTCCATGATGTGTACTTGGGAAATGGCTATTGGGGGAGCTGACGGAGGATGATGGGTACAGGGCATCGATCTCCTCGAAGCAGCGTTGAAGATGTCGCCTTCCTCTGTGGTCGTCGCCGAGCCCTTCCTGTTCAACTTGTGTACGTATTCCTCCCACCTTTCCTTTCTCTTTGTTGACCTTGGGAATGCCTGTACAGCCACTTTATACGAGCTTCGCTCGACTACCGCCATAGACAAGAAGCGCGAGCTCCTGGTTGGAGTTGCAAAGTGGAGCGGGGATGGGATCAAAATGTCCTGCTTGAAGATGCCTTCGAGTTGATAGTCATTATCGAACGATCAATACCACCTGTTCGCCCCAACTAATGCGTTTTGACCGTCGGAAGAGCATTGCACAAGTGAATTCCCATAGCTAGCGCGACACAAAACAACACGGCGACGATTTGACATGGCATACGGGCAAACGCGACAAAAAAACCATTCCAGAGGTACTAGTAGTCGGCACAAAAAGAGAACGCTGTCATGATACTGCGATGAAGTAGAAGCGTAGTAAGGTTATAGGTTATGGTATAGGAAGGACGCTAAAAAAATATGTATGTCTTTAAAGAAGGGCTAAAGTTGTGAAGATGTTCAAGAAGAGCGCAAGGAAACATGCATGGGGGCGTGATACAATTGTGTTGGTATCCTTGTCGTTTGGATGCTTTCTAGTTCGTGCAAGGAATCGTTCGTTGCTAGGTCCTCAACTTGCAATGAGGATATTAAGAGAGGTTTAGCCATAGTCGTTCTCGGGAGGCAAGCTTGGAGCGGATTTTCCGCTGGGAACGTGCGAGGACATCCTGGAGTTTTACATGCCTGCTTGACGGTTCAGCATGTAAAGCTGAAGATCTTGCCAGCCTATACCGCACACGTTCATTATCACGAACCGGTACGAAAAAAAAAAACGTTACACTCACCCCCTCCGACGCGACACATGACTTTCTTCGTCATCGTGTTTTCTCCGCTAGTCCGGCCTAATCTTGTCAAGGTCGTCAACCGACACGTGACAACCTTCCTCGAGAGCGAATTCGAAAAGGCATACGAGGCCCTAATCTCTTCGCCCTCCTTTGGTATCGTCTTGAGGGGCGGGTCGACGCGTTCGATAAAGAGCCCGTGAGGGATCGCATTCACGATGGCCGCAAACTCCGCGTCGAGCGGATCCTTGGGGTTCACTGGGACGTAGGTATTCGTAGGACCGTCCAGTAATGGGGTATATGCACCCGAGCGCGATACAGCCCTCGACGGTGTACGTGGCGTCGATGCGTCTCGGTAACTCGAGGGCGGCATCTTGATTCCTGCAATGGAGGGTCGGGCTGTCGGACGCACACCGAGTCCGGTGTATACCGGAACTAGCTGTGCCCGCGCTTTGAGCATCGCTTCGGGGGTCTGTGCTCTCAATGTCAACCCTTTGCTGATTTCCGTCAACGGGCTTTCAGGTCGATAGAAGGACATCGTAGACGACGGTCTCGAGTCAGAGGATACGTGCACGCTGGGGAGTGGTATCATGGATCGACTTGGGGGTCGTGGAGGAGGGATGCGAATACCGCTCGGTGTGCGTGCACGTATGTTACCGGAAGTACCAGGTGACGAGGTAGAATGACTAAGAGCCGGGGAAAACGCGCGCTGCATGAGCGTCGTAAACTCGGCTTCGTCACCATCGTCTTCTCCACCTGGATGGTTTAAGGATATAGAGCGCCAATACGGCGATGGACCAGGAATCCCACTTGGGGTCCGAGGTCTTGGACGAGGCGCTGCGCCGAGACTCGGTGTTTGGGCACGCGAAGGTGGCCTTGTACCAGGTGTGAGTGAAGGAAATGGGGGAATCGAGGGATTGGATGATGGGGCAGTCGATATAGATGAAGTAACAGGAGACCATGGTCTTGAAGAAGCATTGGAACTCCGAGACAAGCTACGTTGAGGCGTGAAAGGAACCAATGGTACATGCCCTGAGGTAATAAGTGATTTCGCAGTTGGCCGTTTCGGAGTGGTGGGTTTAACAGTCGCCATGCCCTCATACTCCACCCTCGTTGAAGAATTCCAAGGTTGCTTGGAAAGCTTGGGCTTTATCGTGGTGTTGTTCGACTCTGGTGTTCGCTTTGACGCAGGAGAGGATGTAGGTGTCATACTCTTGCTATGTTTGTGTCCCTTTTCCGCCGGCAACGTTTCTCGATTGCCGTCGGAGGTAAAAAGCGAAGAGCGTTGTTTTCGGAGAGCCTTAATCTTAGTCGGGTCTGTGGAAGGCGCTCTCGATACCGGTAATGGAGCAGCGGGTGTGGCAGGTGATCTGACAGTGTCAACAAGCTTTTTAGCAAGCTTTCTGAATGGCGACATCGACCTTGATAGCGTGCTTGTGCGACTCGATGCCCGACTTTTCCCGCTTGCGCTTGGAGGGGTGGCGAGGTAGCCATTGGTAGTTTGGCCAGAAATGGAGGATCCATTCTCGCTCGGTGCTTGATCCGCGCGGATCAGGATGTCTCGTACTTTGCCCATTTCCTTCTCAGTACGTTCTATCCGTTCTTGAAGAACGCGCCACCGCTTCGCCGCCTCTGCGTGCCGCCGTAACGCCTCGCCGTTCTTAGTGACCCGATTCTTCACCCCATTGTCCATGATTGTTAAGACTTTCGTGGTGGCAGGGACATAGTGGCTGACACAATGGTCAAATTCGTCAACGAGAAGATGAGAGGTGGACTTACGCCTTCTTGGCCAAGAAGGACCCAAGCAGGTTATTGAATACATCCAGGCTAACCGGAGATTTTTCCGAGCGAACAGAGCTGGCAAACGATACGCGGGATGTATTTTGTTCATTTCTCTTGTGTACTTGCCATATGAAATCCTGTAGAGACTGAGCATACCCCAAGGATAGACGTCTGCCAACACACCTGACATCGGTTTACAGCCTTCTCCAAACTGGTCATCATTCCATCTGCTTGCTCGGTAACTGTGCGAAACACTGTGATCCACTTATCCTCCTTGAGTTCTTGCTGGAGCTCGTCGGTCTCCTGCTGTACCGCATCCCACTCCACCTGTAGTGCGGTATGCTTTCTGAGCATGACGGCACGTTCGGAGGAGTCATCGAGTGGCTTGTCCTCGGGAGGTTGAAATGGTGTAACGGATTCGTTGATATCTTTCATGCCTTGCTCGATGGATTCAAGGCGTTCGTTCATACTCATGATCGCATTATCAATCTCAGCGGTCGTTTTGGCATCTACTCCCTCTGCCTGTGGCTTGTGTCGAAGTTCTTGTATCTCTACGCGGCGACATGAGCGTCAGCGCTGTGAGGGCTCACACCGCAACAAGTGACGAACCAAATATGCGCGTCTGAACGTCGGAGATGGCGTAGGAGAGCTCAGTAATATGCGTCGAGATGGCCAATAAGCGGATGTCCCTGAAAGAGAACGCTCTCTTGAGCATCGACCACCAGACCATGTCGCTCAGAAGACAAGAGTGATAAGCACTCACTCCTGACTCTTCCGTTTTCCCTTGCGTCTTGGGAGCAAAGCGTGGCTCGCGGTGATCGTGATGTTCTCTGTAATGAGACGCATGGCAGATCATTTCACGTAAGTTTCCAAAAGACGCGAGATGCCTCGAGGCCGGAGCAGGGCAGACAAATTGCAAGAGTGATCCGTGCTTACCTTCATCTTCTACCGTCAAGGATGCGCTAGATGACGACGCGGAACTGAGAGTGCTTGTGGCCAAAACAGGAGAGGGATCAAGGGAGTGATATTGCGAAAGAGGCGTCGAACCGGTGGTCGTGGATGAGAGCAGAGCCATGAGAGTCGACATATGCTGACGGTCGGTTTCGGTGTCGTTCGAAGCGGCGAAAAAGGGACGGATGGGTCTAAGGAGGATCCGCCGAGTCTGCGTCAAAGGTACCTTTGTGTAATCGAACGGTAGTCAGAAACCAGACGAGACACGACGGACCCCCGGATCCGCTCGGTTGAACGATGAGCCAGCTGTGTTGAACGGCAATGGAACGAGCGGGTCAACGAGACGTGTATCGTGGTCGACGTGTCGAACAGCGAGCGAGGTAATTTCCTTGTTTTAAAGTGTGCGACCAGTCGACCCACTCCGATAACGGCAAGTCTCGTACATGCACCACAATAGCAACCAACCACAATTATTTACTCCGAGTCAACACACCTCGACCGGATATACAACAATGAATACAACAGATGCTAAGAGTCCACCACCATAGCTTCGGGCTGGATATCCTGCTGCCGCACAACTGGCGCGTCACTGTCTGTATCCATCGCCGTCGACGATGGCAGTGGTTGCGGGGCAAGGTACCCCGATTCTAGTGCCTGCATCTCATCTCTTTCGCTAACACGTGCGCGCCAGTGCTCCTCCAACCCCTGACGAGCTTCCTTATCCGCCTCGCGGACCATAACGACTCGGCTTGCCCGCCAACGAACCGGGTCCATCGTGTTGTAATAACCAGGAGCGAGTCCCTCCAGTGCCCAGAGCTGACTTGTTTCCACCACAGGTCCACCTTCTATGTCCAGTGCCTCCTCAACATAGCTGTCAAGCAGGGGATGCCTGAGAAGTCGGGGATAGTAGCGTCCAGCGATCAGGGTGAGCGACAGCACAGCTTCATACCCAGGAGAGAGAATCGGTCGGAATTTAAACCCTTCCGGAGGGAGCGGGAGAGGGAATGGCGACGAGAGAATCGGGTGTGAAAGTTGCTCGTTGGCTGAACGTTCTTTGGATTTCGATGAGACCACACCAACAGCAGGAGCGCTTCCTCGCGCAGCTGTGGAGTCGCCCTCTCCGCTTGTTCCATTCTCGAGCGTCGCAGGCACCTCAACAGCCTTGCCCTTGCCCTTGCCACCATCATTGCCATTCCCACCTCCTCCCGGCAAATCCCCCTCCCAGTCTTCATCTACCAGCTCATAGAGCATACCCATAGCTCTACATACCTTTCCCGTCGTTCCGTTGGGCCTCGAGATGTCCGCAACGTAAAGCCCATCGATACGCATGAACACGCCCCGACTTTCGGCTCCCACCACTGCTTCACCGTTGCCCTCAGCAATACTTAAATTCTTCGTATATTCCAGTGATTTTCGTGATGGACCAGCCGGGGGCAGAATATTCTCTGTCCCTTTGGGAGCTATCTGTGACCGCGACAATTTGAGCCGTACAAGCTCGTCAGCCCAGATGCGCTCGGCACCCCACCACAATCCTTGGTAGCGTGTCTGAGTCACCGTCTGGGTGAGTGCAATGGGCGGTGGAGCGGAAACAGAACCAGTGTGGGAGTGGGCTGCGAAAGAGGGTCCAGCGCTGCTAAAGGCATTCGCAAGACTCGCGTTGAATGTCATACTGGCATTCATCACCGAATCGAGTGATGCCCCAGGTTGAGCACTAGGCATGGGACGCGGTTGTATACCCGAGGTTGGAGAAACATTGGGTGGCGGAACAGAGAATTTATATTCCCAGTCGTCTGTAGGAGCCCAATAACCAGCGAGATTAGCGGCGATTTGGACCGCGAGTGCATAAGCTGCAGCAGCGTCCACGAAAGTGGAACTATCTGTAGGCCGGAAGGAGTCCGTGTCGGTATTCATTTGTTCTAGGGGAACACGGTGGATTGCCTGGATAAGCTCATCTGACGGCGCGTGAGCTTGATATGGAAGGACTTGATCAGCCGGAATGTAGTAGGAAAATGGTATCCCTAGCAATTTTACTTTGTACGACAGCGTCTGAATAACGGTCCAAGGGACTTCTTTATTCCCAGCGTTCGACCCGTTTCCGTTTCCGTTTTGTGTGACCTTTGAACTTTCATCAGTTTGGGCTCCATTCTCTCCGGTGATCCGAACGCCCTCGCCAAGGGCTGGAAATTTGATAGCCTCGGCTTTCATCCTGGCTTCCTCAACGATACCAGGCCAGAAAGTGATGGCATCCTTCTCACAAGTGAGCCCGGGTATTGGAGTGCTCAGAGCGCACCACAACAGTTCTCCATCTCTATACCATTTTCTGAGATTGACACCTTCAGCATAAGCGGATCGTAAATCGACGTTGCGTTCCCTGAGCATACTCTGTTTTGGACCCTGAGACTGCTTCACGGGTCGGGGTACACGACGGATAGCGGCATAAGGCTGCGCTCGTTCACGAGCTGGGCGGATTGATACGGACGCAGATGGAACGGCGGCGGCAGCAGCGGAGGCAAGGCCCCTCCCAGTAGTCGCACGCCGCACTGCAGGAGGCGCAGATAATGGGGTCGACCGCCTGGGTAGCAGCCCCATGGAGGCGGTGATTTCGCGCTGGGGCTTCTTGTTGCAATATTTGCAGTTACAATTAGAACGAACGAGATTCGGGTCCGTGAGTAGCCAGAGAGCATGAGGGATGAATTCCGGGACTGAACGGAATCGCTTGGTATAACGTGAACCTGCGTCGAAAAGATCTGATGAGGGATATGGAATGGAGAAACGAGAATACGCACCAACAAGATAGGCATCGTGTCGTGGCGCGCTTGCTGGCCCTTTATTATGGTCATACATCTGATAACCAGCCGGCCAGCCACGAAGGACATAGCTTGGCCCGACTTGAGTGTGCAATGCACAGATTGATTCGTCAATAAATATTCTAGCCAAAAGAAAAGATGGAAGCATACCCGGTTTCTTTAGTTGGAGTGCCAGACTGGCACCGACTTCGCACCTCCATTTTATTGAGAGACTCTCATCGATGGGCACAGGTCGCATGTAGTTGACGTGGCCTTCGTTGTCGACGACGCGAGTGGTATTGGTTGGCCATTGGCTCTCGTCCCCGTCTGAGACAGAAAAGTCTATGAAGGTCGGGTTTGATGGTAGAACGTGTGCTGTGGATATGCCCCGCATTGACATTGGCGCAACTTCGTGACAGTGAGCAGCGCGCTAGTGGCAGCTCCAGTGAACGAAAAGCGGAACGTATTAGTCAGTAGTAGCCAAATAACTAAGTACAGACATACAGCATAACACAACTCGGAACAGCTTCTTCTTCTTATCACTGAACTTGTCGCGCAATAAGAAAAATATTCGACATATATTCCTATCATTTGTCGTTTTCGCCGTGATTATCTACGTCTTGCATTCTTGTCTTGTGGCACTGGCGTTAAACAACACGGCAAGAATGATAGGTACTTAGTACATCTTCGACCTTGCAGATCATCTACTTGTGCACCCCATACAGTTGATGTTTTGATAGGGTTCGTACATTTAAGTTCAGCGTGCAATTCGATTTGTTTCTTCAGCGACTGCATCTGGTTTCTGAACGTGTTGTCGAGGACTCCAATGGATTTGGACTCCAAGTTTTT
The DNA here is from genome assembly GCA_038090915.1 of Boletus eberwhitei. Lineage (NCBI taxonomy): Eukaryota > Fungi > Basidiomycota > Agaricomycetes > Boletales > Boletaceae > Boletus > Boletus eberwhitei. The sequence continues at coordinate 55,841 of JBBPNO010000103.1, forward strand.
ATTCGAGGAAGAAACATCAGGCCTTCAGGTTTCGATGCACATCCTGCCACACTTGTGTATGATGTGGAACAAGAAGGACTATTAGCTGAATCTGAGCCTGTCACCTTGCTCGAAAAAATGGGTGTTTCAGACCCCGAGAGCGTTAGGTTGAGTGGACGGACGTTTACTGCGGCCGCACTTCGCAACTTAGTACCCACACGATCTGGTCAAGCTGATCTCATCGTACATTGGCAGAATATTTCGAATCAACGCTTGATGTAGAGATTACAAGTTGATGGCAACACCATATTGCTGAATAGTCTTCTCCGGGTCTTCCCAAAAGATAAAGTGGTTTCCTTCCGTCTGGGTTATAAACTTGATATCCCTCGCCTTTTCTGCATCATTTCCATAGAGCGCCCTCGGGGAGTTCTCCACGTACTCGCGTAACGTCCACAAAGCCCACACCAACCCCCCTGCAGATGTTCCACCGCTCATGAACCGCAGCCGCACATTGGGTAACTTTTCAGCACGGGCTTTATCAAATAATGCGCGCTTGGTGAGTGCCGCAAATGCAGTGGTGTCGCAAAAGAGGAGCTTTCCATCACAGCCGGTATACGAGAATGCTTCCAGGTCCGTGTATTTGGCGCGTTCGTCATAGGAAAGCTCATGCAATGAGGGTGGGATGTCAGAGGGATTGTTGAACTCGAGGTCGTCAATGTTGTCCGAGGTGACGCTCCCGTGTATGTAGTGCGCAGTGGCGAAGTCGAAAAAGGCATCCAAGCGCTTGCGATCATCTGGCAGGGACCATAAGGCGATGTTGCCAGTGCGTCCGTCCGGATTGGGTATGCCGAGCGCATGCGCACTCGCATCTGAGAGGTGTAAATGTGACGAGATGATATCGGGGGAAATGTTCGAACAGCGGTCTCACCGTGAAATAATATCGTATGGAGGTATTTCTGAAGCGTCGACTGGGTGTCTTCCGTTGCCTCGTCGATATACGCCAACAGCGCAGTTGCGTGTATCCCTCCGAGAGACCAGGCGATGAGGGCGATGCCACCGGTACGACTGTCGGGATCCGCCAACGGGATGCCCTGCTCCGTCGCAAAGTTCACGAGGAACGTCGCGATTTCAACTCCTTGCGCACGATAAAAGGGTTCCGCGTCTTCGATCTTCTTTCCAGACCCTATCCCCGTCAACTCATTATCTTGAAAGCCACTCGAAGGTGTGTAGCCGCGTCTGTTGATACCGACGATACGAAGGTCGTGCGCACGCGCAAGAGGGAGGAGTTTCTCGAGGACCACTGCGCCACGAGGGTGTCAACGATACATTGTCATTTGTCAAGAGAAAATTGAACCTGCGTTGAATCCCATGCCATGGACCAACACCCATGTCGTGTAGGTGGGGGATGCAGGCGCCCCACTATCCAGATATGCGTAGTCGAAATCGAAGACTTTGAGGGATTCAAACTTTGCCATGAGCGGACTTGAGACACCCGTGTCTTCAATCGGCGCCAACTCGACGAAGGCAATTTAATCATGGGGAGAATCGACATCATGGCAAGTTATTTTCCTTATTCAACCGTCTCGTTTTCTCATGGTTTCCCTCCGTCCAGGGTACTTCTCAATCGCCCGGTAGCCGTCATTGTCAATGGACCCGACTCCAATTGACTGGACGTCGAGTCCGAATTCTGCCAAAGCCTTCCCGTTGAACGCATCTACGACGAACCAGACTCAGTTCATCATGATTCCTACGGATGAATCATCGTATGCGGCAGGTATGTCTTGAGCCCCCTACCGATGACACGTCACTAAACCTCTCATAGGAAACTCCAGCAAGCACGTTACTCTCGCGACGGAGGTGTTTGATGCAGACAGCGCTGACATGGTCATGTATTGTGCCATTTATGATCCGGATCCCGCGGCGACGTCTGCGCTCCTCATGACACCTTGCACCGGCGCCATTCAGTCGGCGGCTTCAGCACCTGATCCTTGTGCCGACGACGGAAACGATGCTTCCTCGTCAAATCCGCACGAGAGTCAGATATTCTCTTATGACCCTTCTAGCGGACAGATTGAACCGATATCAGCTACTACTAGCTCCTCAGGCACTGGCAATGGCTCAACCGACCTGACCTCGTGCACTGATGCAAGAGTCCGGAGAGATAACAATAATTCTACGACGAGTGGCTCTGTCACACCTTCGAGCACCTCGACGAGTACAGCTCCCACCAACAGCGCCTCACAACAGGCTCGAAACGTCATGCTCGTATACGTCGCCGCTGTCCCGGAAGTGCCTGCGCCCTCTCCGAGTTCGACATTCCTGTCCATATGATGTGATGGTTCAAAGTGGATGAAAACGAGACCTTTTCTCTCACTTGTGATCCAACAACTTATCATTAGTGCTTCACTCAGGAAATAAGAGGCGTTTGATGAAAGCACTCACAGATGCATCTGAGTTCAACCACTGTTGTACCTTCTCACAACTATGTTCTTGAGAATGTTGTTCTTTCTCCTTGTTCCATTTCTCCCATTCTGCAGCCATCGATTGAGGTGTAGTGCCCTTCACCATCATTGACAAGTAAAGGACCATATCCATGGCTTCGAGTAAGCCTGCTGATACATCTGATGAGAATGTTTTTCTCCCTTTCTGTTTGTCCTTCCGGGGTTCCCAATCCAGGTTATGGTTCTCTGCATCATCTGAGTCTAACTCAACTTCAGATTCATCATCTTCGGGAGTGGAATGTTTGGGATTTCCAGCCAGGACTTTACTGAAGTCATCTTCAAACCGTTTCTGCAGCACGTCACCCAAAGGATTGCACCCCCAGCACTTGACAACAGCAGCCCCATACATGAAGTCAAGCAGGATGCTGGGTGGGGGTGGTAGTTCATCACGGGACCAATCAGCTTGAATGTCCCATTGCTCAAGAGAACCTTTTCCTGCATGTGGTTCCATGTGATACTGTAATGTTGTCCGGTTGTGTGGAATAGGACCTTGCTCAATCCATGGAACATCGGTGGATAACATAGCAAAGTTTGGAGTCTGAACATGGTACTTGTTAGAGACAAGTGTGGGGGGGACATAAGTTCTGAGCATACCTTAAGAAATCCTATCACAGCCATGCCAAATTTTGCATGTAGGTCCTTGCGCAGAAGCATTCCATTCTCGATGCAATTGACATCAACATCATCTTCAAGAGAGAATGGTACTTGTTCATATAAACCAGAGCGGTCACGAACAACATAAGTAATATACTAATTAAAAGGTAAGCATCGCCCAGGGCCTGCCAGGATCAGGTGAACATACGTTGCTGCCTCTGCTGTTAGGTATAATATGTGCCGCGTTGCAAAATTCAGGCCCTTCCCCCGTAATAACGCAATTGTTGTCACGTCTACGAATATCCTCGCGGAAGTGGGTGCGTCGTCGAGTAGCCGCAGTTGACGTGATTTGGTCATTAAATGTGCAGTAGTCAACGAGATGGTACGTGTCTATCTCGACACATCGTCAGACTATATTAATAGTGCAGGAAGCACAAGCTTACCGTTGGGGGTATAGTAGTATTCATGCTCGAGATTTTCGAATGTGACATTGTCATATTCGACTATCTCGCCTCCTGGAGTAGCCGAGAGGTCTCCCTTGGCGCCGCAAACGGCAAATGTGGCGAAGCGTACCCATTTGAGTGGGTAAAGAGTGAATCTTTTAATATCTTCACGCGGGATGGAAAGAGCCCGAATCCACTGTTCGGTGGTGCCAGTGGATGCACCTTCAAGTTGACTGTGCAGGTAGATATGAACGGTAGCAGCCATGATGCATGATGAAAGTCGTAGCAAGAGATTTGAAGGTTGCTCATGTAAGTAATTCGGACTGTCACGGTGCCTTGGCACGCTCGATAGTCACTGAGCTACGGGCCATCATGA